>JAQIXW010001899.1:0-17315 GCA_034700685.1 Willowsia buskii | reverse complement strand
AAATACCTCTGGAAATACGTGTAAACTTTTATACTATCCCCGTTTCCAGATTTCTTGGATCATGATAATAAAACTTGTTTCTTACATATTTTTTGTACATTACCAATTCAAAAATCTGCACTAGTAGAAATGAATAATAATATTAATGACGAGAAGCAAAAACTTGTGGGACTGTATAGAAATTGATTAGTGTCATTTAAGCAAATGAATGGATGTTCTTGAGAAAGATGCAATTACTTATATTTTACCATTCACAATTTCTGATGTTTTCATTCATTTCTTTCCTGGAAACCTTTTCGGCAAAGTATGATCCACTCATCACGCTCATGAAATTTAGTATTTAACTTGCAATAATTTGGGCATTCATGTTTCTTCATGATTTGGTTGCTATCAATGAAGCAAATAAATGATACTTTTGCATTTGGGAAAATATTCCCTCAACTCACTCACACTACGCGTGCTAAAAAAAAGTTTCTGTGTATACTCTGGGTACGTGAGAATTTTTATACTTAAAAAATTTGATTCTTTGAAAAATTTTGCGACAAGACAACAAATACTCAAATACATATTTAACTTGCAGTAGGCTACATTTGAGTGCAATTCAAAAGTAGAAACTATAATACTCAATGGAGAATAAATTATTTTGACTTACTCTTCTTGAGACCCATCCGTAGTCATGTCGGACCGTCTCCGTGGCGGAAGTTGTGGGGGTGGCTCAAGTTGCAGCAGTCGCTGGAAGGGTTGTGATGGTGGATATGGTGGAAGGAGCAAAGATGATGAGTGGTGGTAGGGATTGTAAAGGGTTGCTGCTGGCGGTGCAGCAATTATGATTCCCACTCGATCAGGCCTCGTCTTGATGTTTTATATGTATTCACGTTATTAATATTTAAAGGAGATTTACTGAAGTTCTTATTATAGTGATAGTCTTGATATTGTATCAAATATTGGTATCCATCATGTTTAGCAGCTTTGTTTAAACTGTATAAATTACATAATTGATCTGTTTTAGCGATTTCTAGCTGCCACCATTTTCCAGCTATCATTGTCGCAGCTTAAAACTAATCGCACTGTTACGTTAAATTGTTATTTAGAGATAATAATTATAGTTTTGAAAATTTACGATTGTTATACGGGTTTTTAACAGAGAAAATGAGCTTTTATTTCAAAAAATTTAAAACCATATCTTTCGTGATTTGTAGTTGCATGATTGCTGCGCGCACTTTTCTGTAGCTGCTTTCCTGAAGTAAGCTGCAAAAGATTCCACGAAAACTACTTTCTTACATTTAGTTCCAAATTAACCATCCCCTACTATTTGTATTCAACTTGGTCGAAATTTCTTGCATGCGTAGGTGGCAGAGAAATTGGTAGGTAGGTACTACAGAGAACAATATAGTATTAGAGGATGGCACACTCACTCAGAGCTCATAGCGCCTAGGTACCTTTGTTATGAAAGACTGATGGATCGTTTAACTTAAGAACGGGCAAACGTTGTAAGATTTCCGGCGATGACTAAATAGGTGCATCTCATGCCTGATTAAGTAATGATTGCAAATTCCCAGTAACATTGACGCTGCTGCTCTCATTTCATCAACTCATCCTTTTCCCTCCGCGTGCTGTTCCATAATTGAAACATTAAAATGTGTACTTAACCTTAGTAAAAACTGATTGCGTTAATTAACGAAGCACATTATGAAGGTTTTTAGTTTACACAGCACATATCTTATAGGGAACAGTTAAGAACGAGCTTTGTGTCTCATTAAGTTTTACGGAAATAAGTAATAAAAAACCTATTTTAAGAGGTATTGATTGTAACAAACAATATTTTTTTCAACTGGAGTGTATAACATGGAGACAACGAACAAAGTAAAACTACATACTTTAGAAACTTATAAGCACGTGTACAGTACTGGGTATAGGTTGCTGAATGGGTGTTTAAAAGTTTTTCCAACTTGTCTAAACTCAACCTCCAACCACATAAACCCAACAAAAATAAAATCTATAGTATACTAAGGTAGTTGCTTATTCAATTTTTTCAATGAATATTTTCATGGCTAATGTTGCAATCTGCCTGTATAGGTTTGTACCTATAGAATATTACACGACACATCTCGCACAAGACACAATGCAGAAATTTACACGAAAGAATGAATTGCTTACTATATATTCACATTCACTTACGAAGATTCGTTTCACTCGGAAAAATTGCGCTTTTCAACTTCGTCTCCAATTCATCAGAGCAACTTTTTTAAATACTGCACTTAAAGTTACATATGAACTATTTTATACCTACTCTTAGGTACCATTTTAAAATGCAATACGCAATAATCTTTCTTTATTTTTCAATTTACAGATTATTTTCACGAAGCACTGATTTTAAAATCTTGAGTAGGTGTTCCGCTTCCCTAATTTTGATTTATTTTCACCAATTTCTTTTGCAGCTCATGTGTGCCTTCTTTGTTGGAGAGTTCCACAGGAATCACACACAACCTATCCTGGAGTGAATCCGAAAACGAACTACTTGGTCTCCGAAAATGTTCACTCTCACATGTACACCATTCCGTTCAGTCCAGGCTAACTCTTTTCCCTCGCCGTTCTCTCTCTGGAGAAGTAAGGCCAGCAAAGAGTTATAAAAGCCAGGCAAATGAAACTGCTACTCTGGTGCTCTTGTTTCTCTCAGGCAGAGCACACACACAGGCACAAGAGTGATAGCAGTATATTATGCACACATACACATAACACCACCAACACAAGAGCATATTCCGTACAACCCACTTGTAAAATACAACTTTTTTTTAGCTCTTATTCTCTTCTCCGTTCACTTCCATCCTTCTTCTCTCTGGTGCAGTTCGTTCAAGCTCCTTCGTTCTTACCATTCACTTAGCTCAACTCATTCTCTCTCTCTCTCTCAACAGCACACATACACTCACACAGAAACATCATATCACTAGCACAAGTACATTCATACACACCAAAAAATATTTTTCTTAGTTATATAAAAACTTAAGAACGAAAGAATCGTCATCATCATGGAACCACATTCATGTGAGCAAATAAAACCCATGGTCATTCCTTCCTTGCTTTTCGTTCACAACAACAAGTACTACGATGCCGTGAGAGAAAACTAAAGGCGATTGTATATATAACGTGTAGGTATATGTAGTTTTTTACATGAAAATGTGAATGTGCACCACCACCACCACTTCTACATTCACACATTCAAACTCCACAATTTATAAGGATATGCATGTATATATTATTTATGCATTGATATAGTCAGTAATACACCTCTATATATTAAGCAAATGTATATGAGTATCTAGATTATAGATCATAAGCCTATATACATTTTCTTCGAGTTGAGAAGGATGCTCGTATGTTGGTAAGGTTTGCTTGCAAGCATATTAGTAGAAAACTCATGGGATCTCCTCCTCAACTCTTTCTTCCTTACACTTCTATTCCATTGCTTGCTCTTCTCATGTCTCCGTGTATGCGAGCCTTTCTGTCTCATGTTATGCTAGGTACTAGGTACTGCATACGTGCACAGTTAAGGAAAAATAATAATACTTCACTGCCAACGCCACCACCTTATACTTATTTTCTAGCGCTGCTGCCAGTTCCATCCATCCGTCCGTCCCTTTATTCGTCTTTATACGCTTTTGCTTGCTCTTCTAATACTCGTTATTTTTCTTACATTTTGCCCATCCGTTCTACAGAACCGCTCCTCACATATGAAGACAACTGTTGGGAAGACAAAAATCCTATATACATGTACTAACTTTACTAATAACTTACAGAAGAGCCATCACACCACCATACCACTCACAAACACCATCACATCATCCTCTCGTCATCATTCTTATTCTTTGTATGAATGAATCTGGTAATAGGAAAGGCATGACATGTCAATTTTATATGCACATTATTATTATTGCTAGATATTCCTCGTTTTGATTTTTATCAATGTTTCGTTTATCATAGAATTGTGATGGTGGTACAATGGTCACGTTCATCATACCCACTATAATACCATTAGAGAATTTTTATTGTGAAAATGAGGATTATATATAGCAATGGTTCAAAAAAGCAATCATCCCAGTACTAGTAAACTAATACAGAATGTGCATACATCTTACCATTACAAGCGTTTAAAAAATCATTTCTACCCAACAAGAGAAAAAGAGAAGTTGGTCGATGAAAAAAACCTGCTTCGTTCAATGCATGCATGCTTGAATACAATTCATGAGTTTGAACTGATTCATGCATAAATATAAATAATGTTAACATCTTTAGGTGGTATTTTGCAGTGAAAGAGCTGGTGGTATGATATAATGTAGAGTGTAAAAAAGAGACCAAACGCTTATACATACATTCATTTATTGTGATGTTGATAATTGTTCTTTAAGCTTTTCGCCATTCTCGTGGTAAGATGTACATTAGAGAGCAGCAGCTCAAAACAAGCATTAGCAGAGAAACGGCATAAAACAGGGGTCTCATACACAGACTCTTCCTAGCTCAAAATATTTTTCGCCTCTCCGTTGCTCTTTTCTTTAAACTTGCCTGATTCACATACGCAATGTGTACAGAAGTCATGAAATGTATTCTACAGTCAAGAAGGTGACTATACACGATAGGAGAAAAGCAGCTCAATAATTATGTGTACTTTAACATCTTTCGATTTTTGGTTCACGCACTCTTTTAGGATTCTATGCATTTTTGATGTTGTATGGACAGGAAAAAGGAACGCTTTTTAACTTCTTATATTGCAGTAGATTATGCTAGCGCCGTCTTCGTCTTGACGTGTTGTGAAGGTTCATCTTTCTACAATGCATTACTCGTGATTGTTATAAAAGTACATCATGGCATCAAAAACAAGAAGGAGGAGAGGAAAAGCGATAGGTGTTGTTGTTCACGATGATGATGATGATGATGATGATAAGAAGTGAAGCAAAGTTGTTGGAGATACAAAAATTCGTGACGGAGAACGTTACATATAATGTAGGTACGCGATATCTAGATATTATGCTTTACGGCAAAGGATGCTGAGCCACTTTGAGAGAGTAACAGCACTGTAATGGTATATTATACATAGATATGGGAAGATGCTCACCTACCCACTTGCTTGCATGTATGAAAGAAACAAAGAAATTATATGGAATGATTTTGAAAATCAGAAGAAGAAGAAGAAAAACTTTGGTCAAATAAGTGATGCTGATCGTAAAGATACAAGCCTTGTTTTACTTAAAATTAAGTTCATCATCAATAACAGGCTATATGAGTTAATGCATCGTAAGATGTTGAGGAACGAGTATGGTTTGTGTGAATGAAATAGGAGCGGTTCAGCTCGAAATAACTTGAAGTCATGGGGTATAGAAATCATCATCACAGACTTTTAAACCTGAATGGTAAGATGGTAAGTTAAGAAGCAGCAGTAAGCAAAGACAGGAAAACTGGTATTCCTTGATGGTTTTATTATGTGCAAGTAAATCGCCTAAAAGATTGTGATTACATTGTATGAGCAGTACTTGTACTGTCGACGAAGCAAAATTATATATAATCATAAGCGTGTACGTACATATACTGGCACACACAGAACAGACACACATCCAAAAAAAGCATATACTTCTTTCGGTAGATTTTATTGCTTTCTTTACTCAGTTCTACCAGTATCAAAGTTAGATATAATATCTCATATATTTACTAAATTATCATCACGGCATTACAATTTTCTATATTTTTTACTCATCTGCAAAGAAAACTATTGGTGAATCTAAACTTTGAACAACTCTGGCAGGCGAGGATTGCATAATATGATCGAGTCTGTTGTTGTTTTAGCATTGGCAGTAAGAAGTTATGGTTTTTTATATTTATTTCTTGTCGTCTTGAACTCATTATCTAAAGTAATAGATTATGCATGATTAAGTTGGTATAGGAGAGTTAGAATTTAAAAAAACAAATCATCCCTACAAAAACGATGTACAGTGCAAGTCGAACAAATGAATAGAAATCAGAAAAAGAATGAAAAGAAGAGATAAATATTATTCATGATAATGCTAAAACACTGAGAGAACCTGTCTCTCATTTCGTGAAAGGGAAATGCATATTATGCATGGGTAATGTTTAAATATAGCATACACACCTTTGACTTTGGTAACAAGTTGTATTGCATGGTCATGATTATACCTATAACATAACATACAATAATATGCATTTTGTGCTTGAATTTGATTCGCTGTTGGTTGGTATTTTCCTCTTTACTTGCCGATTCGCATGTCGTTAGTTATGCTTTATTGGGGAAGACAAAAAGGTAAACGAAAGTTTTTAATAATGCTTACACTTTGTGCGTATGTAATCAAACAAATAAATTCTATGAATAATTCGTAATTTCGTAGTGCATAAATCCATATAACTTGATTCTTAACTTGTCTAAATCTTATGCGCATTCTGTAGCAATACAAATGAACATCTAATATCTTTTGAATTAAAAAACGCAAAATTCACATTGAACTTGAATGTTTATATTATAATGCCTGCGCTTATTTTCTTTGTTTCTCCAATGCAGCACAGCCCGATCCGATTGTATCCAAAGAATATAAACTTCCACACTCCTGCGAATATGGAATGAAATGAACGAAACGAAGTATGTAGGCTTCTGAAAAGTAAACTCATAGCAGAGAAGAGAAGCTATACTATATAATATGTAAGAAAAGGTATAAAATTTTCAGATAGTGAAAAATATTATATGTAAAATGTGGGAAATATGTTCATGCAACGAAACGCACTCTCATGATGCTATTAGTACGTACGAATTACATTATAACCCTTCTCACTTTTCCCGTTGCTCACTTTGGTTTTGCCTTTCTGATGGTATTATTTTTATTATTGCTAGAGCCAAGTGTGTTTTAAAAGAACAAGTCACTTCGCTTTTAGGAAAGTGTAGCATAAACATGATATAGCAGAGGAGCAGAAGCGCTTTGCGTGCGTGGTGCTAGAGAATAAAGCGTCGTTCAATACTACAGAGAGAATTTCCAGACCTGGCTTTCATTGCGCACATAGCAATCTGTGTAGTATATAATACGAACCGTCTTGTGCTATGTTGCTCAAGGTAGGGTAGGAGAGATCGCCGTTTCCTCGCAATACTTTTTTGGGTCTGTATAGGTAGTAATATCATGTGGAACATGGATGTGACAAGATTTCTGTACCTGCTTCTCGTTTTTAATGCTTTAGTGTGGCAATACACACAGTGATGCCGCTAGCAATTGTGACGACAGAGACCACCCAACCCCCGATCTTCATCTCATTCAGAAGAAAACGATGTTCTGCTAAAAACCTGCATGAACAGAATTGTGTAGGCAAGCAGAGCTATGCACTTTTTCCCATTTAGAATGAATATGATACTCCTCTTCGTTTCTTTATGAATGTGTTGTTTTTGTAGTAGTACTAGTACTATGAATAGTTTTAGAGAGCTTACAGTAAGTCTCACCACTTCCACTCATTCTTTGCTGAATACATAGGCACACACTTACACATTGAAACAAGCTAGTAGCTTAGCTCTAAACATGGGAACTAGTAGTATGTATATACCTTGTACACGACTTTAACAAGACCAATTGCGTATAATAGAAGTAGCTTCATATTTGCAAAACGAGGCTGAGCTGTGAATTCTTTTTTTTCTCGGGTGTAGGTGAAAGGAAACGGCAAGGCTTAGGGACTGCGCTTTCGTATAGATCGCTACCCACTTTTTGAGACCTATTCCGCGAAGAGCAAAAAAAACACTTTAAGCCAGTGTAATGCATACTTCCTAATTTATGAAATTGGAAGATTTTGGACACCTGTTAAGTGTAGAACTCACCTACAATTTTGGGTAAAAGCTATACAAAGACCAGCATAGTTAGCAATAGTGCTGCTAGCGCTGACTTTCCTGGTCGGCAGTGAAATAATGGAGGCCCCTACGATGCTTTGCTATGCATGCCATTGAATACCTATATGTCTTTGATAATATTCGCGTTCAAATTATATGACTTCTCTGATGACTCTTTAATATGTACATTCATATTGACTAGGGCGTCTGCTACTTTGCTGTACACATTCGCCTACTGAAAATGCTTAACGAACTTACTTGAGTTGATTATGAAATATTATAAGATGATAGAAGTTTTAATTTTAACTTTGGTGTAAAGATGCAAAAAAGTTCCTTATGTAAGCAGCTTAATCATTTTTAGATGTGCAATCGAATTCAATGCATAAAGTCATTATAAGGCATTTGTGACTTCCATTTCAGAATGAAACCTGCTACAAAAAATGCGAATGTAGTTTCCTGTCCGAATATGCGTTCAAAGAAATAGCTTTTGCCATTTTGCAGTAGTGTTTGAAGAAGGAAAATGCGATGTCGGTTAAGCTGTAAAGTACACGCAATCAATCATAAAGTTTAAGCGACTGCGGTATTGTGGTCTAATGACAATGGTGCTCTGTAAGGGTTTTCATTATTTTCTCCCAAGACGCTTCCAATTTTATATTTTAAAATATTATACTTCAAAAGTCCATTCTTCTGATGACTTCTACTTTAAAAAGTATTTGCTTCCAACAAGTTTTGTTATACTTCCATCATACATCTTTGTCGACTGCCCAATCAAGATCAATCGTTTTAACTAAATCGGTGACTTCATAAAATGTGATTTAGTAATGGAACCATATACATCGCAGCTTTTGCTCCCTTTGGCAAGCAATATTTTTATTGGAATGAAGTGAAAGCTTTTGGTAGCATTAATAATTATTGAAACTCAATAATCTCTTGAAATTGAAATCTTGGATGTCATAAAGAGACGGGGAAAAATTAATTCAAGCTGATTACATACAATAAAATCGGGACAACATTTCTTAGAGACTATCAATTGTCAATTAATCTCTCTTTTGTCAATCGCTTGAAATAACACACAAAATGTTTAGAACCAAGCAATTTCCGAAATTTTCATTAACATCGACGTAAATTACTTGCGCCTTCAGTTTATTCATTTATGCAAAAGCCTGCGACAGGGGTGAATGGATCTGACATTTTTTCATGGTATCATAAGTATATATATAGTGCCAAAGGGACAAAGAACAAGCGTGCATCCGGATCCATGAAAAACAATGATTACTCAATTTTATGAATTAAAAGACAGGGTCAACCTGTAAAATCAGGTATGCCTGCATTTTGACCATCCTGTTTATACCATATATTGCATTATAGAGTATGTTTAAAACATTCAAAAATTCAGTGCTTAAATCAAATCCGCAATCACCAGGACCAGTTGTTGTTAGCAAAACGCTCCTTTTCGATAAGACCCCTGAGCTGCAACAATCACCAGTTTAAGTCCACATCTAGTAGGTGTGTACCACGATATTACAGTACAGTATTTATCACCAAAATCTTCTATAATATGTATGCATTTGTAATACGCAGTATTATCGGAGTAGTTGCTTTCTGTAATGTAATCTTTCTGATAGTGACTATGAATTCCCCGAAAATACATTACATTACCAAAAGGGTCAATGCATTTGTTTTTTTTAAATAACGCCAATTTACTTGTAAAACTAATACTTGATGGTTGATATATACTGTCTGTTCAGTTCAGCTCATGTTAATGCTGCACAATGCTCTGAAAATTTTTATGCGTCAATTTTCATAGCCGATGATGAGCAGGATCTGTACTCTACAATATTTTAAAAGTATCGGACGATATCTTGTATCTATTCTATATGGTTGGTTTTTAAAGCAAGAGACTCTTCAAATTGTCTACGTTGTGGGATGTACATTTCTTAACATTTTTCTCTTTATGACAGGTGAGCACTTCAGTTAAGCCTAGTGTGGATCGGGAGCAAAACATTTTCAATGTATCAAATCATTAATAATACTAATAACAGTTTTTGCCTTGTATCTCTACAATAACCATTAACTTTTTGCTACACCATTTATAGATATGAGAATGGATAGATTTACGATTTATTCCATTCAATCAAAAATACCATCGTAGTCATGATAAAATATATTATATCAATTTTGATGCATGTAGTCAGTCAATTTTAAGTAGCAAAGTCATTACAAGCAATTTACTCTTACTTAAGCTTAGATTACCTAACCAAACAGAGATGTTTCATTTTTTTAAACATAAATCACTGTAATACTGAAGCATCCATATGAAAAACACGAGCTACCAATACTTGCTTCTATATTATGCATCATGGTACAAAGAAGCACCAATACTACCATGCAGCCAGCATTGGTAGTACCGTGCGGTATAATGGATAATAATGTACTCAAGGCAAACAAACCCCAGTATGCCAAACACCTTCTTTCACATAACGCCATGTCTTGACTGTTCTTCATTCATTCATCCCTTATAGTCATCATCATCATCATCACCACATCATTTCCATAATCTATCCTAGCTTCAGCTTCATTCATTCATAACAAATCATTTTAAACATTACAACATCACAAACAGTCAAAGTTTATGCTATGCTTATTTCATTCATACTAGACGTTCGTTCATCTCCCCATCACATTATTATATTATCGTGTCCTTCGTTTAACTACAGTTCATTCTCATTCATTCATTGATAAAAACAGACGTCAAAGAATCCATCAGTCATTGCATCATCAATATTGGTACATACAGACCCAATAATCTTGTTATCCACTTATGCAATATCCATTTATACATGTTTTGCTGCATCCGTGTACTTTTCATGTGACTCGTTTTTAACGCGCACATTTTACATATCGCATGTTTTTGTCATGTTTGGCAGTCTGTCTTTCAGCATCCGAAAACTACGATTATTTCCTTTTAATGTTTCACTCTGATCAAGGCAACGAATGGCAACGATACGTTTTGTACATGTAGAGTAAAATTCTAGTTAGTGGAACTAATTATTTTTTGTATAAGCCAGAGGTCTATGCATTATTTGACAAATTATGAAGTGTTTGCTTCAGAAAACTGTCTCATATTTTTCTTACATAATATGTAACATGAGAGTCTCATCATCGAAATTGGCAACTTGACCAAACAAACAGTCCCAAATCAATAAATTAAGTTTCAAATGTGAACTACATGAATTGAATCTTTATGCGATCTGTAAAATGCTTTACAGTTGCTACAAAGGCCATTTGGACTAGGGATGGCATGCATATGAAATATATGTATTTGTAAACGTGAATAAAGGTTGAGCATACACAACACAAATTGCTAAGAATCGAAGAAATAAGCCTCTATTTAACTGTACAAGTTTAATTTTTACAAGACTTTAGAATTTGTACTTTTAAATACATACATAGGTACTATTTTTAGAGCTCTCTTTCCACCCCCGAGCTAACTAATTCCATCAAGATTGTAATTTGAAAACCCGTAACCCATGAGAGATGCCAGTTTTGGTAATAATTTATACAGCCTGCAGCAGCAAAACGACGTCTTCATCACCTTTTTAACACACGGTGAAAGTAGTGTAATAGTTGTGTATGCCAGGATAACTTTAGCACAACCCTGAGCCAGGTTATCGTGAATTTAGACGCTCTAGTGTCAAGTTGGCCCTTAAGCAACATTGTAAATTGTAATGTAATGTCATCCATGCATGTAAGGCAGCATTGCTTCTTCTGATTCAGATAAGTCTTTATCTTTCTAATACTTAATGATGCATCATAGTCTACTAGTTATCCAGTGAAAGTGATAATGATGCAAAATCATCGTTGTGACTAGCAAAAATTGATATTACCCATACAAAAAAGACACGATTTATGTTTTGACACAAATCATCAACATATACTACTTAATCTAAGATCGATAATGAAATAACATGGAGAAGCACGTTTTTGAATCCACAATATTTGTGTTTGCGAGCAAAGTGAACATGAAACGGTGTTAGCTACTTTTAAACGGACAGATCGATGATGCTGATGTTGATAACAAAACGCAATATCTTAAAGTAGGTCTCTTCAAGTGTGGATAACGCTGTAAACCCACACCATGAGAGCCAAAGCCTTTAAAGAATCGATTTAAATCTTAACTAGGTATACTTCTTTTTTTATTATGAATGAATGCTCTGTTGTCGTCATCCCTGGTGCGTTGCGTAAGCAGTGTCCTATTATTATTCAACAAAACGCAGAAGAATAGGTGTATATAGAATTTGCTTGTTTCCAAATATAGCTCCCACCTCTCACGCACTTTATCTAATAACATACATGTTTAATGTTTTCTCAACGCAAAAGTAGTTTCACTACAGAATGAAAGGGATTAGAGAAAGTGCGTAAACGAGAAAGTAAACTAGGGATTACATGAAAGCATATATTGTCATACTATATACAATATTCCAAGTACAAGTATCATGAAAGTTGGAAAGTGTGACATATAACAAGATGAAAGCAATGCGTAATCGTTATAAATAACCTTTATTGCAATATAAACGCAATTTAGTGCATACATATTTACACATACATATATGCAGGAAAACAGGAAAAACATTCTCTTTTCTACATCTGAAACCTGAAAAGCCCCCATTCTTACATTGCTTGCTTCATGTAACATAACCGCTGCTCTACCGAAGCAAGAGATTTTTTCTCTTCCTCACTCACTCTTACGCACACGCACTTGCGTCAGCAGACAAGAACATTTTATGAATCGGGACTATTTTTGCTAAAAGTGAACGAGAAGTGAAATCTTGAATGGAACACTGAGTTAGCTATAAACTTCCCTACTTCCCTTTCCTTCCTTTCGGCTCCTAAAACTATTATTAGTTGTATAGGTATAAATTCCATATTATAGTATACATATTTCTGAAGTACATAATCGAAAAAATGTGTGCTGGTATCTACATAATACCTATAAAGATACTTGAAATTCTTATATACATACTTCCGTGTATACATATATAGTTGAAAATGTATGAATGAACGAATCTTGAACATGCATAATATGCTAGTGTAATATGTATCTCGCCAAGTAAGACCGCACTGCTGTGCTTGTACTTTGACGGTTTTCATTCTTAGTTGGCGCTGGTGATAGTGTGCGTGTGTGGTTCTACTTTCGTTCATAAAAATGAGTTCTACTGTCTACGCACTTTCAGGAAGTGAGCCACAAAAGGAAAATGAGTACATTGACTAGGAGAGAGGAGAGGAGACGTGGAACAGAATATAGGCATGTGGCATAGGTATGCGTTTGTATGTATATACGTGCGTGCGTAGGTTTGCCTATGAGCACCTCGGCTCTTACGCAAATAACATACATAATAGTTTCCCGATGGGTTCTGTACTGTCCTTATACTATGAAGGATTCAGCCTAGGCACGTGTATGCCATCGATCGATTTCAATTCTTAAAAAGGTTTATTCTTTCTTTTTGTGTCGACGAGGAGAAAAATAACCCGCATAATGTCTGAATGGAATGAATTATTATTGTTACAACATGAATATTATTACTTTTTCTCAAATTCCAGGAGATTATTTAGCCAAAACTTTTCCTATCTGATCGAAGCACATATATATTATAGAATACCTAATACACCTTTCTTGCAACCCAACAAGAAAATTGTGATTGCAAATGCAAGGTAAAACTAGATTTTCATTCATAAAATAGGAGATCTAACTGTACATTCACAGGCAAGCTTTCCTCACAGGCAGCCAATCTTCTATATTGGTCAACAATATGCAGTATTGTGTTTGTACTATTAGCTGCGCTTAAAATGATACTACAGTTTGTTGGAAACCATTACTTATCATTATTATAACACAATGAAAACCATTTTCTGGATAGCATTTAGTACTGAATACGACACAATTAAAACTTCATTATTATATATTTACAAAAATGTTGTTTATTTAACTAGTTTTAAATTCAGAACGTTATCAGAATATTTTAGGTAAAGACTAGACAAAATATTGCATTATCGTTCATTATTAGACCAACAGTTTGCATGCTGGTACATTTCATGATGATTCATCTTCAATACTCTGGTAATCCCGTTCCTTGTGTAGAAATTTCGTAAACTTTATAAGTCTAATAGAGAATAAGAATATTATATAGACCACGACAGCTGCAAAGGTTTTACAACTTCCTTCTTCGTCAGCTAAAATAATAACGTTCTTCCCTTCTTTGCCTTTTTTCTACCGCCTCTGAAGAGTACATAGCAATTTTACTTTATTTTTTCATTCATAATAATCTGACAAACACGTGTAAAATATACGCAGCATGTACATAATAGCATGTATTTCATTCCTACGTTTGGCTTGTTTGCAAGATGAATTTTATATATGTCCAATTTATAAAGATGTCCAGTACTATCTAGCACCACATAGTTTTGCAGTTATACTTATGTACCTGTGTAAGTTAGGTATATGAACAACTGCGGAGAGTATATACGAGTGAGTCACATTTGACTATTACTTTGTTCTTGTATCCATTCCACTATTCACTTTCTAGGGGAGTTGAGGTTACCTCATTATCCATTATTCAATGCACATCTACCGTATGTTACTGCTACAATTACAATAAAAAAATATATGAAGTCGAAGAACAGGACTTTTATATGCATGCGAGCAAGCACAAAAATGCATACAGTTGTGTTGTGGAGAGTCTGGCAACCGTCGTGAACAACAATAAAAGCCAAAAAAGAATGAAACTTGGCCTTCTGCGTGGTTCTTTATCGACGAAATATAAAAATGTGTATCTAGTGGTTAGGTCTGCTTTTAGTGTGCTTTTATGAATGAAAGCAAGATTGACCTACTTTTCTGGCTGCTTCATTCATAAAACTTTGGTTCCTTTTGCATTCTACCTACCAATAATAATATAATATATGTAGGTATATCCACATATATTTATATCTGTCTATAAACCTTTTAATGAGATTATAAAAAAAGCATACTAGTCAATTTCATGGAAATCGAAGTACATACCCATTACCCATGATTTTTGTATCTTTCTGTCACTCCCAACGTACATAGCAGTACGTACGACGTACTACTAAATATCAACACAAAAAGTAATTGTAGACGTTTAGATTATCAAGATAATCTTTATATGTTAATATTTTTAAATAAAATTATTCAGGTATTAATTGCATGCTGCGATGCTACACGCACACAAATGTTCATCAATGATTACCGTCATCATTGACAGCGTCATTCAGTCATTTATATTGTCCAGACCTTACAGTCTCTAGCGTTCATGTTTTCACCTTGCCAAACGAGATAGGAGATAGCAATACCACTAGCTCAAACACTAAAAGCCTTTTACCATCAAACATTATGTATCGTATCGATCCGCATGAACTTTCCTTCTGTTACACAAAACAAGATAGAGAACAGACAGTTGCAGTTGGAAACCTAAATGGCAGTAAGACCCTGAGTAGTAAGGTCGTTTTCTCTCAGAAGAGGACCACTCCACCCTATGACGATAATCATGATAAACTGAAATGTGAATGAAAAACGACGTCACAGTTAATGATATCGTGCTGCATACATACATATATGCTGCTGCATCCAATTTCATAGTCACAGGGACGCAAGCAAGTTGTTTCATTCACTCATCTTAGCTCAAATCTGAAAGGTGGAGAAATCTTGTGTGATTGCTCAAACTTTTCATGGCTTCCTATTACGCCATTGTTTTCTCAGCTTTCTTCTTAAAGCAAAGACGTGCACCACACGCATTTTCGCTTTCGTCATTACATCCTTTCTGTTCTCAGTGTTCCCCAAATGCGACTAAGAAGCTAATTAAATGGCCATGCATCAACGGGAAACTGAAAGATGCTTGACAGTTGACATTCATTTTTAGCCCTATTAGAAATTGAAATTACATGTTACACATGGCTTATGATCTATGGTTGATCATTTTGCGTAAGGTTATCAAAACACTAAATGTGGAATTCAGGAATCACAGACTATGTATGATAATTAGTTATTATAATTAGACCAAAGAAATTCTAAACATGAATATGATTGATTAACTGTCATGTTTTGCAATTACCTTTGTAAAATGTGATTGCCTCCGGTTTAATGCACTCACTCTTTCTTATGCATGTTGCTTATTTATCTATCATTATATTACTGATCAATCCAAGTTGTATAGTAGTGAAGTGAGTGATTATATGTGCTTTATATAATTTTTACTGTAGTCAGTCGTTAGCTGTACAAATGTTTAACGTGAAATGTTAAAAATCAAGCCAAAACTTTTGGTCAATCATTCACTCAAATAATGCCAGACATACATTTGTTAGTCAAGCAGACAGTATGGATTGATGATTTACGATTGACTTTCTTCACTGATGAATTTAATTAATCCACAAGTATGGTTGAATGTTGTCTGAATGAGTTGCAAACTGTCTTGTGGAGTAAAAAATCACTCTCACCAAGTTGACACATATACATAGCTCCTTTTCATGGCATTCTTTACTTTACATTGATGAGAAATTGCAAGTAAATAGTTACAATTTTATTGCTTTAAGCCTAGAGTTTAATAATTTAGCATGTACATCCTAATTTTCAGGCGTTACAATTAAAATTTAGCACAAGAATTAGAATAAAGAAATTATATAAGAATTTATGAAGTAAAATAAAACTAAAGGTAAAATATTTCCTCCATTAAAGATGTAGAGGGAAGAGCTCCAAGAATGCTAGCAGCATTTCCTCATTGGATTGCCATACTAATCGGCTGGACCAAGTAAAATCTGGATTTGATGTCGCCAGATTTGAGGTTCCTGTTGGTACTACTAAACAATACATGCTTGTATTGCAACCGCCAGAAACTCACAGGTATGTGGGTGCAGCTTTAAAAAAGCTTCCATATCCAACATCTTCTCGGTACCGAATGTTGTAGATGCAGATGCGTTGTCACACACATTCAGTAAGTATAAAATGATATTATTAGTGTCACTCGTTCTCGTCATTGTAAGTTCCAAGCCTCTTTCCAGGTTAGAAATTTGCTGACTTCAGCAATTTGAATGAGATATATCTATGTAGAATCAGTTTGGAAGCTCCTAAGGTTCGATAAATCCTTGACCAAATACATTACATCATCAGGAATTTTCAGTTTTTTTCTCCAACCCTATGTTCAACATCAGTTTACATGAAGATAAAAAGCAATATATATAATCTATACCAATTACACTGGATGTTTTTAGAAATTTGATTGCTCATTACATGCACTCAAAGTTAAGCAGTTGAAATGAAAGTGTCACTCAGAGAGATGGTAAGAAATAGAGGGGAACATAACATACGCGTTCACAAAATTTTGGTTGCGCAAATGATCACTCCCCAAGTTGTTTTGATACCCCCCCAGTGAAGCGTTGGATACCTATT
>JAQIXW010001898.1:0-17318 GCA_034700685.1 Willowsia buskii | reverse complement strand
AGCATTATTTGCATAAACAACGAATCAAAAGAGAGGAGGAAATATTCTACTAGCTACGTTACATTTCATATGTGACAGTTCCTAGTTCCTAACAAAGAGAATGATATAAAGCTGTCCTTTTCACCTTTTCTGTGTCCGATATGCAATACTAACAACTAGGTATATGGCTTGAACATAGCTCTAAAGTGCTTTACTAATACGCGCTTCAAAACTCATTCTAGTTCTTGGAGATAATCTCAGACAACCTATGGGACATGGAACATTTACCTTTTATTGTGAAATACTAGTTCAGTTCCGGGTATAGTATTATAAATTTTGCAGCCGAAAATGTCTTTCAGATTTATAGATAAAGAGACATTTACGTAGCATTTGCCAGTCCACAACTGATTGTATTTTATCCCAAATCAGCATTACCGTGTATCCATCATCGTTCAAACATCATTAGAGTCATCATCATTCTTCATCAGTGTGATAAAACAAGATAAACAAAGTAAAGCACTATGCTATTCAACATTGTATACCTAATACCATCGTAAATTTTGCATAGAGCACATATTTCGTAATAACACCCCCGAATTATTTGTTTGCCTTTGTTGTAAACGCACCGACGGTCCTCATCAACAAAAGTTTCTTCAACTGTGTTAACAAGGTTCTAACATTAAAAACTTTTATGACTGCACATTTCTAACGATACTCGATACACAGGAAGCTAATTCGTCAGTGCTCATATTATTTATGGGACTGACTACACACATCTTGTGTTACTATATTTGCATTGCATTGAAGATGATATTATGTGATGCACAAGAGGATGATGATGATGAAGATGATTGTAGGAACTATCGTCGTCCCAGCTCTGTCAACCATGTTTACCAGTAAAATTCTCTTTTACTTTACCACATTACCAAACGAATCGTGTTAAGAAGCACTACTTATTTGTAAAGCAAAAAGTAAAGATGCGACAACAATAAAAGTTATTGCAATGTAACAAAAATGTCACTTGGTCCCCAAAACTTAATTTTTTGTCATACTTTTGCTTTCTGATAATATTTTACCCATCTTTTATTCCTTTCCTAAAAAACCTCTGTTTTAGCGGACAAGACATGTGAGCGACAAGCAGAGAAGATTGTTGCATTTTTGTTCATTTTCTTCGTCACACAAAATGGGCTCTCCGACTTTAGCAAATAATTCATAAACTCAATAAACAATATAGCATCACCACAGCCAGCACTGCACACACAAGAAGTAAAGCTTTTTTCCTACTAAAGTCCCTACTACAAGCGTCAACAGCAGCGTCCGTTCCCTTGAGGTACTTTTTCTGGCTTCATAACTTCATTCACACTTTCGGCATGTGCGTGCACTTCAGGCATGCAGAAAAAGCGCATGCACAAAATGTGTGAAAAATGTAAACCATACGTACTTTATCAAGATTCATTGTGTAAGCCTGTGCAAAAGGAAGGAACAATAAATTTATTATTTGTACTTTTTTATAGCTCGTGTCTGTGTTGAAGTGCAAAGTGCTAACAACAAAAACTTGCTTTACACATTATCTAGTTTAATATATACTGCAGTTCTAGCATGCGCGATATAAACTTGCAGACTTGTGGCTATTTCTAGCACGCGTAGCTTACTGTCGCTGCCATCATAATTTGCCTCATTTTCATTGTTATTTTAAGCACATATATTAGCTGCATGCTAACGATTATTACGTAGACATTATATAACTGTTACTTTGTGATGTGAAGTGCAAGAAAATTTTATTGAATGATTTTGTTTTTCGCACATTTTATGCTATTGCAGGGTTACCTGCACACAAGTATAATTTTCAAATTCAAAGTACGTCGATTGAAATATGAATTATCATTATTATTTATAGGTTTGCACTAGATAGTATGGTATTTTAATATGTACCGATGCATTTTTGCAAACAAACTTTAGGCAGAATAGTCTTCTCATATTGTTTAGTAGCGAGAAATCAATGTAATATAACACTGCTTCACTTTCGCTCAAGGTGCGAGTCTTCAGAGATGCCAAGTTGAAACCACTTGGAAGCGTGTGTGCTCCCTTGTCTAATAATTGAAACTTGATACACAGAAATGTGCATGCTCAAACCACTTAAATTATATAATCAAATCAGAAAACTAAAGTGAATTATTAAAGTCTCATAAATGTGCTGTGTGTGGCTTCAGTGGAAAAGTGAAGAAAATAGTGACCAAAAATCTCGGTTTTCTCATGTGACGTAGTTAACAATGAAATGTTACGTTATAATGACACCACTAATAACTTGGTCAAGTGCAGTTTTCTATCTCTATAAATCAAAAGGAATAAGTTATGCATGACCATCGATTTTAAAACCTCATGTGCCTTTCGAAATAGTTCGTTCAGTTGCTGACTTGTTTATTTTCTTACATAGCCCCAAAATGCAGTTTTTCACTTCTTCCAGAAATCTCATGCTTTTAACTGTAAGTATCAAATTTATAACCAAATTCTACCTGTAATGACAGGGAAAATCTAACATAATTATTGTCTTGATCGAATAATTTCCAGATACTCTTAGGAATAGCCCACTCTGTGTGCCCTTGGTCTAGACCAAGTGTTTTACTAAAACGGTCGATTCTACGTCGTCGCCTTTTGGCGATGCCCGGAACTTTAAGACCGAAGCGTCAATTGTTTCGTGAGGATATCCCTCATCATAGACCTCTTACAGGAAACACGTACTATTTACACGCAGGGTTCCCACACCCGTCCAGGTGGCATGATGGCTCTCAAGTGATACCTCCTGATCCGAATCCCATAACTCATCATCATTTGCATAATAAGCCGGGTTTGCATGATGATCTCCGCAATAACAACAACCATGACCATCATAATAATAATCATGTGAATCATGAGCACCAACACCAACTTATTAATCCTAATCCTCCGAGTCATCATTTTCATCAGCATCAGCACGAACAGCAGCAGCAGCAGCACCATCATCATCATCATAATCATAATGGGTTGCAAGAACCGGTGGCAATTTCAGTAGTGAATAACAAAACTCCGCACACAGTGAACATTCATAGTGCTATAGTGCATGCAAATGGTGTTAGTGGTGGTGGTGTTATAGATAACTCATTAGGCAATCCCAATGCCCCAGTGTCTCCAGTAAATCAAGCAAACTTTGACCCCCTTCTACCTCATCATTTTAATTCTGGTCAATATGGACCAGCAAACGGTAATTTTAGAAATGCTCCAAGGAAAAGGCCTGAAAAGCCACATTCTGAACCAGAGCCATACGAGGACGAATTTAATAATGGAGGAGATTACGGACTCAAGGATAGTCCACACGGGATATCTGATCCTGGAAATCCAAATATATTCCCTCCAGAAACTGTAGACAATGAATATCAACAAAAAGGACATGAAAGAAAGCCAAAAACTATTATTCATTATCATCCAGTAACAGTTGGAAACATTATCAATTTTAATGATGACAACAAGCCTGTAACCGTAAACCCAAATCATGGCAGTTACGGGCCCCCAGAGCATGTACCTGGTATTCCTTTATCAAACAAGGATGTAATGATGTCGCTAGCAGAACCTTTTATAAATTCTCCCTTCAAAACAGTACATGGTCCACCAGAGTTTTTAGATTTTACAAAAAATAACAACGATGTTCAGTACGGACCACCTCAGCACGTTCCCGGAGTGCCACTTGGGAATTTGAACCTGGAACCCATGTTGCCATCATTTGGTCCACCTGTTAAATCTGAAGCAGAGCCTCCATACGGGGTAGCACTGCCCGTAATTGCACATATACATTCCGGACCACCCCGTCATCATCATCCTCCTCCAAAGCGTCACAGAGGAAAAGGAAGAAGTTTTCATCAACATCACCTCCACTTGCATCACATTCACCATCCGCCTCTACCAGTGCATGCGCCAGTAGAGCATCCTAGTTACATTGTTCACGGGCACGTTCCCAACAAGTTTGTGTCTTTCCACAACCCTCACTTCCGAAGTCATTCACACCATCACCACCACAAGTCCTTTTGGAGTTGGTGATACGTATTACGATAAGTAGGTATATAAATAGTACATTAGAATTTTATCAGGTTTGAAGGCATGTACATATAATAAGTAAGTTATGGCGGTAGGTTATCATAGGTAAGACTTTGTATTTTATTTTCTCTAAATAGACAATTAAGTAACTGATAATGCTCTTATAATTGTGTAAAAGTTTACATAGTTATCGACGTTTCATATTACGAGTTGAGTGCGTGATAACTCTGTCTGTCAAATCGAAATATATAAATGCATCGAAAACAATGTACCTAACTGCACACGTCCAATCTGTCATTTTTTATGTGTTTGAGTGTATCATTCTGCTTTACGTGTTATGACTTTCGATAAAGCAGTCAAGCTACATCAAGCACCAGCCTTAAGGGTAAATACCGCAGATTAAAGGCCTGTGTTCTGATAAACATAATACTTGATTAAAGAGGAATTTTAAATACGGTGTAGGAAAAGGAATAGGGAAGGAATAACTTTTAGGAGGAAGCGTGGATTACAGAGCAGTACTAGTTTGTATTGCCATTATTATTGCTGTAATTATAGCAGAAGGCTGGTTTTTATTAGCGAAAACGATTATACCTACACGACCACTTTCATTACTGGGCATCCTTGTGTCATTCTTATTCATGTAATCTTCATTCATTCACGACGGAGTACTACTACTGGGCACTAGACAAGTTGCACAATATCGAATGCCAACTATGATACAATGTATCACTTTTTTAGTTGATGGAAGAATGGTTGACGTAAAACAGCAGAAGAAAGGAGAAAAAATCTTAATTTGAATTGGCTACTTACTGACACAGAAATTCACTCTTTGCTATAAAAAAAAACTGAGAGACGCTCTCAAAGATTCCTTAACAATGTTGAATTTATAACAAATTACAAGGATATGATCAAGTAAATGATGATGATTACATTGTACTTTGTGAGTACTGAAGTGAAATAATGTACGCTATAATTACAATGAAAATGAAAATGACCACTATAAAACAGTCAGATATGAGGAGGGAGGAGGATGATCGCAATTGGTGAACGGTGGTGAATGCGGTAGGTGTGATGAACTACGAACTTATTTCTTTTTTTTTTGTTGCGAAAAAATGGAGAAAACTATATCATTAAAAGAAGAAAACATGATATAAAAAGAGGAATTAGAGTGAATATACGATATTCTTTTGCAGACAAATAAAAAACGACGACAGTATTATATGGCTTGACTCGCATTGATGAGGTATAGAGTTGCAAATTGTATCGTTACGTTACGTTTGAAATAGTATTCGTTCAAAGATGAAATTTAGTAATGATAGGGCTTGGCAACGTTTTTTGTAAATGCGCTCATTAAATGCATATAGGTATCAAGAGATGCAATCTGCACCACACGATGTGATGCACAAACAATAATACAAAATTCTTCTTTTCTATTCTGTTTGGAAAAGGTACGAAAAATTTGTACGAGATTACTAAAAACCAATTTATGATTTTAAAATTTTAATAATAAGGACTACCAGTAAGCTCTACTTGCTATGCAGTATACTACAACTTCAATAAAATGCATTCCTGCATGCAATATGCAATTGTTCAAAATAGCTATCTCTTTTCTGTCCAACTGTGTCTTTGTGTCACATAAAAATTCTCAGCTCGGCTTAGGAAATGGGCTTGATATTATGAAGTCTGTCAATTCCCTCAATCCTCAATTCTTCAAAGTTTCCTGAGGATATGCTAAATAGAATGCAAAAAATAATTCCTTTGATATAACAATTTCATTTTTTCATCTTTCAATTGACAGCAGTGGCAATAGTTTCTTATCCGCTTTAGGTATTACTTACAAAAGTAATGAACTGCAGTAGTTATGTGCTAACTTTTTGACTCATAATCAGTCAAACGAAAAATAATACAATATGTGTAATCATCATATGCATTGTGCGCTACATTTATTATTGTTGTGTGGAATAATGTGTTATAATAGGTGGCAGAGGTAAAAATATGAGAGCTGAAAGAAACGGAAAGTGAATCTTGGCACGAATCACCATTTAATATATTTTAAGAAAAAAGTAATACCACTTAGCGTTGGTGTCGTTTTTTATCCATTTTACCGTCATCATCATTTACTATGTTGCAGTTATATAGACAGTGTTTCATCGGTGGTTTTTTTTGGCATTTTATATAGTTTCTACTAGTTTTCGTAAGCAAAAGTAGTAAAATGAACGGGCTTCAGCTATTGTGACATGTTTATAGATGAGGCGCGTAGTAAGCAAGTACGTATATTACATATATTACAGTCATTAACATTACGTAACAAGAATGTAATTGAATAATGTATTCATTTCCACCATCCTCTTCCAAGATCTTTTTATATCCCTGTCTAGCTCGCCAATGGCAAGGGGGAAAGGAAATGCATAGTGATTCAGTAATGAATCTATATAGAGAAGTTAATCTAAATATTAAAAAATTGCTTTGAAAAGGTTCACAAGCTTTTTTTAAATGGCTGCTAATAAACTGATAATGAGAAAGGATAATGCAGCAACATTTGTGTAGGGGGTCTACCTGGGAATGCTTTTGAAAACTGCATAAGTACCTACATACATTAGAAGTCTGTAGACAAGAAGGCAACAATTTTCCACGGTTTTATAATAATTTTCATTGATTGTTGGCCACCACTTGTGCATCTACTTAGCAAAAAATCCCTGTTAATTTTCAATTCATGTCGTTTGGACCCAATTAGGGTGTAAAAGCGCATTGGTCATGTTAACTTCTCATTATAGCAGCTCACGTAAGAAAGGATGAAACGAACATAAAAATTGCATTCAATTTTACTACCAATCTTTCAAAATTATGACCGGAAGCAATCACATTAATTATGAATCAATACGCTATTATACAGATTTACCCACGTATATGCTCTGCTTAATTGTAAACTACATCACATCAAATCAGCGTTTTGATTTCAAAACAGCCTAAAATAGGTAGTAAGGTATTTTCCCTGTCCCAAAAATGACGGTGCAAAGTATTTAAATAGACTATAGGTACGCATAATAGTTTAAACTTAACCCTACCACCATGTAATTCAAAACTTTACATCAAACTCATGCGTACAAAAATCCTGCATTCATTGTTATTATTATTTTGGGGATTGACAAACGCTTGATTGTTGGCGGTGGGTGATCGTGATTACATTTTACACGAAACGACACCGACATAGACAGTTTTCATATCAGAATGAGTACGAATTTAACAAGAAAAAATAATTAGGAAGTACCTACTTCATCTCGTCCGTCCTTTCGTCAATTGATTAAAAATGAGATACATACATCCTTCGAATTGGCTTGAAATGAAGTATGACGACAACAATCCTCATCTTTCGAAATTACCGAGATAAAATCGCAATAAAATGGATAAAAGTCACCAAGTAAAGAGTCATTTCGTTTCGACATTGTTGACTGTGAGATGCTGGTTGATAATATCTGAAAATCTTTTGAAAATCATGAGTGAATGTTTGTAAATTTGCATGCAAGGAAAGTTAAAAGTCATACAGACAGAGTTCCGAGTGATCCAAGAGAAAATGTATTGGTTCATTTCAATTTTGTCAATTTTCACTGATTAAGTATTTTAGAATCTTGACGCTTGCAACACGCCTCTGGTATAAGCTCTAACAATTACTTTGATGAAAACAAAGTCGAAAATCCATTAAATCGCTTTTACTTAAGCATCGTTTTATTTATTATCGTTATCAGAGAGTCGACAATTGAGATGACTTAAAGCACGATTTTATCTTACGTTTATTGTAAACAGCTACTTACGAAAAGCTACGACAAATCCGTGTATTCCTTTGCGTGGATTAACTGCAATTTTAAATCCGCTGTCAAAGAAGATCGTGTCCGTGCCTATAACACAAACAGCGAAACAACAGACAGACGACTGAGTTTATACGCTGAACTTTGTATTTTAGTTTAGCCAGACATAACGTTAAATTCTGACGTAGGCTCACCACCACCGCATCATCATGATGAATTTGACTGACAAACAGAAAACATCTTTATTTTGATAATTTAACCGTATTGTCAATTTTGTGGTTGTGTTCTACATTTCATTGTTGCCTGTATATATTCTCTCCACTCGGCTTTGTCGACGCCATTAAGTTTCCTATGCAGAAGATTGCAATCAAATGACGCGGACATAAGTAGGTACGAATGAATGACGTCTTTCAGCCAACACTATATGAATGAACGCTTATTTTGACAGTTTTTTGTGTTGTATAATCATTTCTCTTTTTACGCTGCAAAATATATTTCCCTGTAACTACTATTAACGCGTGTGTTCGTTTTGTTTTTAATCGGAATTTGCTCCGTTTTCGAATCTTCGAGTCCACGCACCTTGTAGCCGTGATCAAATGATGACAGAGATAACTGCTAACTAATTATAAATGCAATTATTAGAAGCTAAATAATTTGGCTACACGGTGCGTGTATTTTGTATGTTCAAGGATAGATCTTCTTAATGGGGACAGAAGACTGATTTTAAAAATTGGACTTGTTAAAAGTTTTGAAATAGAAAATAACACGCATTTCACATTACATTTCTTGACAGGTTGCAATAATTATGCTAAAAATGTTGATAATGGTGTTTGTCACCGGACTTATCTTCATTTCTTGCCGTTGCTTGCATGAAAAGTAGGTGTTATCAATAAAGGTAATTGCAGAGAATTAGATTTATCATTTTTGTTTTTGCCATTTCATGCTATTATTGGAGTGTGGTCACTTTGTATTAGCAGTGTGGTCTAGTAATCTGAAAATCTAAAGATCATATTTCACAGAAAATTTCGACTTTCGTATGACCATATCATTATAATAGTAGCACCGTTTTGATTATTAATGACATTCATGTGCGAAATTGCAACAATAAGCAATGAGACAATGAATTTGAATTTTATGATAGAAACGTTGCAGCATTATGTAACATTGCTTGAAATTCAAGTCTAACTTTTCAAAAGTCATTTTATGTTTTTTTCTGTGATTGTCATAATATGATGATTTGATATCATTAATGAAGGCCTTGTAGCCTTATTTCGTGAATGCAGTGAACTTTAATTTATGTAATATACATGCTCACAACAGCATTTGGCACTACCGATCAATGTCTCAGAAAAACGTGTATGTATTTGTATTTTTTACAAATTTCAAATTAGAATGGAAGCTTTAGCTAGTCATTATTATTCGTTACTGGCAGCGCAATATCACGTGGACATTGTTGGTGTCTGAATTGTTTGAACCGAAAAAGCAACAACTTGTTAGTTTAAAGGGTTGCGGTTAGGCTACAAATGTTACGATTTTCGATATGACCATGTCAGTGTTTGGTGGAATTGAAAATCGATGCTCATAGTTATGCATATTATGTAAGTTAGTTGATTGAAAGTGACAATGAAGTTTTATGACATCGCGTAAAAATCAAATTTACGAATGAAGTAAGTGTTAAGATACATTTTATTGCTTACGAAGGGAACTTGACATTGACCAATTTTCGGATGAGTAAGGAAGGAATCGCATGCATGTAGGTAAGAATGTCTTGAAACTGGATCGGGTTATGTGAAAGACATTTAAATCCTTTATATAACACGTCTCCTTGAGTTATATAGTGCATGGTGGATGGCTACATTCAATTTTTTTATTTTAATCATCTTGCTTGTAGGCGGAATTGAAACGAATTGTGCTGAATAATGTCGTAAACTTTGTTCGTTATATGGTTCATAAAATAAAGTTAATCAGCGTTTTATAATTTCGATAGACTACAATAATCTCTAAAGTTTTGCACTAGAGATTTTTGAGGAATTGAGGAAGATGTTAAAACAAAAAAACTAAGCTTCTCATTTTACCCCGTACGGGTAACTTTCTATAAAATTTGACAATCACACATAAATGGACTAAAAGGTCATTGAAGAAAATTGATGTTAATATTTTATAAAAGCATTCTGATCTGATCCCACCCCACCATGAGTTTCTGATCGAGTGGTTGATGACATTTACTTTTGAATTTGTAATTATGAGAAAATGGGTATTATAGGATTGAAGGCCTGTCAAACGAAGCAGCATAGAAATTGTGCATTCATATCTTATTTAAACAATAGCCAACTAATAGCAAGAAAGAAATTGGCAAAACCAAATGTGTAAACTTTATATACATACATGAAATACTTCTATTGATTGTTACAACCAATGCCAATGACCATGTCAAGTACACTTGTGTACAGTTGTAGATTTTTGTTTCAATGCTTGAAATTTTAATTTTTCATTTATTCCCTCTTAAAAATCTTATTCCTTTTTGTTATCACAAGTAGATCTATAATAAGAGGAAGCGGGTTTACCCTTAAATTAGAAAATACGTGTTTACAATGCAGTGTGTGTGCTACTATTTTAGAAGTAGGTGTGAAAAGAAATATTTTTGTATTTGAAAGGGGTTGTTGCTTGAATGATTCGTAGATAATTGTCTTATGTTATGATTTTAATTAGTGATTCAGTGGTGATGTTTTCATGGTCTAGTACGCAGAATCTAGCGTTTAGAGAGGTAATTATTTAACAATTCATGATTTACGTGATGCTGACGAATAGCTACTACTGCTGCTCCTATAATAATCTAGGGATACCTCACGTTTTTCGACTGTGTGTATACTTTAATTAAAGTTAGGCCTGACCTTATGAAGGCTTAAAACTGAGTCAATGCCATAATACTTTAAATATTAAAAATTGTATGTGATATATTATTCTTGTGTTTTCATACATGTATAGCGATTTATTATTTTATAACTAAAAATAGACATAGATAGCCATGAATATAATATTAAAAGATGCTGTAATTTTGTACTTTTAAGTTGGTTCAAATTATTTAAGTGGACAAATAAATGTTTCGTTCGAATTTGTATCTTTATCTTGTGGTCTATTATTCGTTTTATGTATGGGTGATGGAATATGGAAACACCCGCATCTATATGCATTTAATTTCATTTAGCATCATTTGAACAGAAATAATCAAAGATGTTCTGCTCATAACAAACGTGCTTGTTCCTGTCATGAATGCAGTTTCCGGTATTCTGATTTCAACTACACACACGGCCTTTGCCGTTTTTAGTAACATTGATTGTAAATTCATTCCAAAAGACTTTCTTGACATGGATATATCGTTCTCTGGATCTCACTACCACGTGCAAATCAAAATGTCATACATTTTACCCAATGAAACGTTGTAATATTATTCAAGTAATTCCCAATCCCAATCATATAAGTGTATGATATAACATGAAACATTTTTTGTAAAACAGCCTAAGAAGTTCAAAATTCTATTTTTGCAACAGGATTTAGATTGCGGCCGGGTGTGATGTAAAGAGAATCAGACCTGATCGTAATATTATGAGTTTTCTATGATTGATGAGATGGCATAATTTTTGTTTCAGTGCCCCATTTAAGCAAAATGAGATAAGAATTCGCGAGTTTAGATAAAAATTGTCAATACAGCATTTTTAAAGATCATAATCAGAATTAGTATGTGTAATTCTAAGAAGACCTTGAGGCGTTTGTGGAATATAGAAAGAAGCATAAGCTTAATAAATTTCCTTCTTCATCCTCTTTATTCCGATATATGCATAAATTATATTTTTTCCTTCTGACATCGTTTATATTGCTTAATTGCAAACACACTCGGAGTCGGAAGCCATACGTGTAATAACGACAGTTTGTTTGAGTTTAATGAGGAAATCGTTTATTGTCTCCATTAATTGCGCTCATTCAAATGATTGCTTGCCATTTATTGCATAATATTTTGCATATTCTAAAAACGCGATTGTTCAGGGGGGTGCTTATAAGTTTCCTTAAATAAACAACAACAGTTTCATTCATAATTACCATACAATACTACTGTAATTTCAAACGTTTGTAGTTCTTTTATTAGTTCTACAATCACATTCACCGACTTGGACATAAATTTGCATGCGCTTACACTTTATCATACAAAATATACTACTAGTTTTCTCACGTATTGTCATCTAATGCGACTTTTCCCACGGCATCCTCTTATGCTAATAGACCTTATGTAATACCGTGATTCATTAATTTTCAAAGATGTCCACTTTACACTCAATTAAGGAGCTGCTATGAGCATCAAAAATACAATTTAAATAATCCAAATAGCCAATTCTTCAAATCGGTTTTGAGAATTCAATATTTACACACGCTTTGTTATGGGTTATCGTGATTCAGTTAAAATTAAAAAGTCTATGCTCCCTTTATAAACTTTCACAACCAGGTTGGTGGCCAGTTGAGTTTTAAAATATCCTATAAATATCTATGGTTGAATTCATGGTGCAACAAATACCTTAATTTATTGGATAATGAAAATAAGTGCCAATTTTATTACAATTACAGAGAAACAATTAACTACTATGGCTTGCAAACTTCTAAACACTTTCAGGATAACCATTTATTGTAATTTTGACATTGGACTTTGTCCATTTGTCAAACTGCATGAGCTATGATGACTGCAATTATCGAATGTATGAAAATATGAAATGGTACGCCTTTCTTAAATAATAATATGCAAAGTGATTTGACACATTTTTTATTGTTTAACGCAATACGTTTTTATTCTAGTAGGTTCAAATATTATTATATACTACGAAAACTAACTAGACTTTTTTAGTAAAAAAAACTCTTACAAAGTGGACTAGATACTCATGGCAAAATGTTACATTGTGCTTATTGCTGGTTCGTTCATCAGCGCCTCCTTATACCGACAGTCATCTTCTTCAATTGGTTTATGCCTTCTGTGTTCTTTGAAATATTCAAAGTCTGCCTTCCAAGGATTAGCAGGAGCAATTTTAATATCCACATCATGTATCCATCCTTTGTATCTCTTTTTTAGCAAATGGAAATGTTCCGAAAATTCAGGATTCCGTTCGAGAGCCTCGACAAAATTTTTGGATTCAACATGCTTTCCCATTTCCTAAAACAGATTGTCACTTTGTCACATTTGAAATTGTAAATATATAAATATTTGATATGAATTGAAAAAAAACTACTTGTTCTTATGAACAATACGTACATGTGAGACAAGGTTTCTCTGCGTTTCTCCAATGAACCCATCTATTCTCAATATAAATATGTCATCCAAAGGAATTTCCCGTGTTCTGGTTTCCTCTATCAAATGAAGGACGTATCTAGGATCACAATTCCTCATTGCGGATGACAGCAGAGAACTTATCACGTAAATGTTAGGTCTGAAAGGAATTAATACGTAGATGTTAATTTTATGAAATCACATAATAATATAATCTGCAATGCGTAGTTTTTAAAATGCATGGTAGTAGAATATTTTTCTCGATGCATACGTAAAGTTAGTGTTATCCATTTGGGTCAACAGCGTTTTGGCTTCCATCCAGGATGTACACCCATGAGCAAACACTTTGTATGTATCAATATTAGGGGTAAGATGATAAACATTGTTCATTAGTTTTACAATTTCTTGTGCCTTTTTAGGAATTTTCATCTCATAACATTTCTTGATTGCTGTGTTGAAAAATGCAATGTCCGGTTTGATTTTATACGTGTCCAAGAGATGCAAAACATCCTGTGTTGCCACAATGTAAATCATAATTAGCATAATCTGTTCATAGAATCAATTCAGTATAGGATATGTAAGGTACCACTACAAAACTCACAGAAACTTCTGTTGCTCTTGAAACTTGAAGTAACTCTGTCACTGTTTTCAGATTTGGACCGATCTTGTGACGAACCATTTGAGAAATAATCCCTCTGACTCCCCCAAGAACTGCCAATCTTTGAAAGCATTGTAAAAATGAGTATTTAATTTGCTTATTGATGATTTGAACATGCTAATTATAAAAAAGTTGCAAAAGTAAGTACACAACTTACCGATTAGTGGCAAAAGAAAGGCTTTGAATAAACGCTTTCACGTCCACAATACTTGGCTCACCTAGATTATCCAGAAGAATCTGAGTGTCTTCAGCAGGTGGGGTCTCAGGTAATAAAACACTTAGCACGCGGTTACTGTCCTCTTCCGTTACCACTGGTGGAAGAAGTGGTACGGAAGAGTTGATAGGAAGGCATTCTGTGATTTCTGGTTTTTTAATAATTAACTCTGTCCACTTTATCTCAATTCCACAGTCCCGAATTGCTCGAAGTAATAGATTGTAGCTGTAGATGTCTGGTCTAATTTTTTTCATGGACAACATTTTCTTCCAGGTTAGTAAAGTATAACGGAAACCATTTTTTGTGTCAGTTATGCATGCTTGCAAAAGCATGTTGAAAGTTTCTGTCACAGGCATAATTTTAGCTTCTTCTATCATTTTGTCAACAACATTAAAAGCCCGGATCGTCTCTCCCAATCTTCCGTACGCTAGGATAAAAATTATTTTTTTTAAATACAATAAAATCTTTAACGATATATCTCCGAATCAAGTTTAACACAACCTTACAAACCTTTGATAAGAGCATGATAATTAATCAAGTTGAGCTTGTTTCCTCGATCTTCCACGCTTAATAGCAATTTGTCGATTCTGTCTAAATTTTTTTCCTTCTCCCACGGAGAATTTGCACATGCATTTAGTAGGCTGGATATCGTTTGAGATTTTTCCTTGTATCCTCTTTTCTTCATCACATTAAATAAGCGAAACGCCATTTCTACGTAACCAGCGTTGGCACATTCATTGATCAAAACATTGAAATGATGACGAAGGTCTAAATGATCGAAATAAAATCCACCTTCCTTCAAGACACTCAGATATGTATCAACCGCTTCTTTTAACTGAATAAATAAATGAAACCAGCGTTAAAACATTTTTGACGATTCTATTTTTGTCCATTTTTTCAGTTTCCAGTAGTTCTCACTTACTTTTTTCTCTTGAAGAAGATCTCGTACTTTCAAAATTAATTTCCGTGTTGACCATCTATCTCCGTAAGGTGGTATAAACCTTGAGTCATCCTCCTCCTCTTCTTCTTGCAGCGGTGACAATAATTGTTCTTCTCGCAATAATTCGCTTCGTATCTCTTCACCCAACCTATCTTTAACTAAATTCGATGTAGCAAACGACAAATTGCCGAATTCATCAGGCTTGCGTTCAGCCAATTCGAAATTTACTTGGTAGTCTGAAGAAACCCTTGAGCCTGCGTTTGATTCACGATCATCTACAACTCTTTCATTTCCTACGTCGGGTAAATGGGAATTCATTGTGGAGGAAGTTTTGCTATCTGGCCCGTTGACATGTTCAAATTCTGATGATGATGATGAAACGTTGATAAAATTATTTCTGCGAAATAAAGGAAATGAAAATAATTACTTTCGTGTAAAAACTGCCAGCATTTAAGTAGACAACTTTATTTTAGGACTAGTACAATACAAAATGGTCTATAAAATGTTTAGTAACTTTACTCATGAAAACATAAAATAGGGAAATATGTAGGTCATTGCTCAACTAATTTTACTACTACTATGATTGGTGATGATAGATTCACCCCGTATTAAATACTAACAAGAATTGAATTACAATAAGGCGTGAATTACGTGTATGTATACAATAATTAATTCTTATGACCTTTCGTTTTCCCCTGCTGACGCTTTGTTAGCTGCGTTCCTTTTGTTTTGCAACATTCTTTCTCTAAGTTTATTCATTTCCACCTCGTAATTTTCTGGTTCATCATTGCCATCAGCTTCATAACTGGCACTAGAGTTGAAGGATCCTCCACGTCTTTCGTTGAAAGAGCCCCCACGCCTTTGATTTCTCGAAAATCCTCGATCTTCCTGATAATCGTCTTCACCGTCGTCGTCATATTGGTTTCGACGCGCTCCATAATTATTATCCCTCCAGTCCCTCCGATTATAGCCTCCACCTCCACCCCATTGCTGCTGTCGAAATGGTGGAGCAGGACCGCCTGGTCGCAAATTCTTCTGATCCCATTTCCACTGCTCGCCATTCTTTATCATTTCAGCTCTCACCTTTGACATATGTGCAGCTTTTTCCTGCGCCATCGGACTGAGCTCATACTCTTCAGCATCAGTCATGCTTAAGCGCCGTAGTCGGTCAATAACGTTTTCTCGTCGGTTGCCACCGGAAAATTCTTCACTACTGGGGGAGGGTTCAGTCTTATCTGGATGTCCACTTTCATGGTGGATTTGCTCTGACTCTTCATATATTTGAGATGGCTCGTGTTTTTCTTCACTTTTTTCAGCTTCATGAGGCTCTTGATTTCGGGTTATGTTGGAGGTATGAAAATTTGAAGAGAAAACGCTAGGAATTGTTGACCTGCTAACTACCACTTGCTTTCCAGTTGCAAACATGCCATTGTGAACCTTGCAGGGATCTTAAGCAATAGAAAAACCGCAAACAAAAATTTTCAACAGATATAAATCATATTATTATCAATTAAAATGCATAAATAATTACAAATTATTGCCATCAAATCTAAAAGACTTATCAAAAATCCTCTTGAACACTTACCATATTTGCTTGCCAAACCTCGACTGACCACTTCCGTTATCAACGATCGATATTTGAGTACTCTATACATATTTGTATCTAGTGCAGTTTATTTACGTTGCTTGAATTAGATTAAGGAACCTGATTTGTTTAAACATTCAATGACAAAAAGCTTTATTTTCGGTGCACTTTATTATGGAGTAAATAGAAAAATGAAGATAATAAAAAGGTTTTGTCGTATGTCAGTTACTGGTCAAACTGGTCATTAGTGCTTGAGTTAATTACAGTTTTGTTTCATTTCGAATGCAGTTACTTTACTACAGATAGGAAATTCCTAGTTTTTAATTCGTTGAACATTGAACACGTTGAATTACTAAATTTCAATTCGTCAAAGTTATCAATGCACTATTATTAGTCAAAGTCTTACAAACAAACGCTTTTGTTATGGATTCACGTGTGAAATGATTTTAGCGCTGATATTATGGGGAAACCAGACAATATTTGTCACAGTCTATGTACTGCTGTGTTGCATCATCTCTCTTCTCAACCTCAAAACACAATTCGGGGCGGAATCACGAAAGGATTTTCAGAAATGCACAATGCAAATAGCAAAGGACAAAGGAGACAAAAAAGGCCGAACGGATAAAACAAATGTGACCATCATGCAATGTATCTTCAAATTAAAATCAATCATAATCATGATTACCCATTTGTGTGACTCCTGAAGAGCATTAGCAAATCAAGTAAAAAACTAAATTACATACAATAATTACACTTACGTCATAAAACT
>JAQIXW010001897.1:0-17324 GCA_034700685.1 Willowsia buskii | reverse complement strand
GAAAAGCAATTTTTTAAAGATGCCAATTTATGTTTTCCAAGAAATGAAAGTGCTTTTATATTTTTATCCTCTAGGTACTGGTTAACTCCATCATTAAAAACAAAGGAGAAAACAGGCTTCCAGCGATTTTAGCTTTGGGCTTTATTGCTGGCCACACACCGGCTCTGGGCTTGTCTGTAATTTATAGTAAGGTACGATGAATGAGCTTTTAGATTATTTGCTTTTTTACGAAACGCTTGCTTGTTTATTAATTTTCTCTGTGTGTCGTATACACTCTCAAGCTTTGGAAAATGAGCAGGTTGATGAAAATTATACGGTTGATTTACTACGCTGATAAATAATGGTTTAGTATTTGAAAGGTTTGAGCAAATCAGTCATGAAACATTATTGTGTAAAATTGTACTTTTCCATTTGACCTTGAAACTGAAAAACAAACCAAACCCCGAAGAAATAACTGAAAAATGCAAGAGACCTTGCATGTTATCTTCGCCTGTCATTCATCAATAAATATATTCGTCTCTATTTCCTGCATAATTAGCTTTTGAAATTAAACTTTTATCAAGTTAGTTTTTTATGGAAAGTTTGTAAGAAATTTTTCAGGGTTTTTTCCTAATGATTCCATTCAATGAAATTGGCAATTTTATTCTTTCCATAAATGAATCACCGTCAGTTAGCGTGCTATCCTTCCACATTATAATTTATGACTTGATAATGACAAGTGAATATCAATATCAAGGGGAGCTATTAAATTGTATGCATGCATTTTCTTTGATTTCCTCCTTTTCTTTTCTATTTTTAGGGAGTGGATGCACTGTCATTGGCACTTGATGAGGAATCACACTCTCACGTCGGTGCTGCAGCTGCATGGGCACTTGGGTATGAACTCCTCCTTGATTATTCTCTGACATTTATCATTCGTCTGTCTGCATGTCTCGGAATTTTTTTCTACAAAGAGTATTGAATTGCATAGAAGTAGACATATAAACAGTATAAAACGCATTATAGCGCTTTATTAATATGAAACCGATAAAATATTTGGAACGCGTAAAAGCATTTTAAAATCTCATTTCTTCATGCCAAAAAAATTCTTCATTATCATGAGCATCGCTACTCAGTATTAAGTAGTACATTCGTTATAAACGTGTTCCTTGGATGATTCCGTGCAACTATTAGAATGACGCTCATTCCTTTTCAAAATCATCCAACCTACCTCCTCTCTTCCTTATAATTCTTTTCTTTTTTTGAGCGAGATGACATGACGCATTTTTCCCCTTTTGAAATATATTTTTATATTGTAAATTTCAATTTGCTAATAATGTTTCGTTTTGTCTGTGTGTGTTATACGTATCCACTGTAGACACATTGGTCGTCACTCTGTGGAGCATGCCAAAACCATTACGAGTGAAGGTCTATTGCAGAAAATTCTGGAGGTAAGTAATGACTATGGGGGAAATACTAGAAACTTTTCTGCAAAGTGATACAAGTGATGATGATGATGATGACATGGTGCAATATCAGTTTCCAATTTGGCATCCATGTGGTATACATATAGAGCATGTTTGTAAATATAATGGTTTGGTAGTGTAAAGGGCTGTGTGGATTGAATGGATTATGTAATGAAGAGTAACTTAAAAGTAGTCTTATGGTATTTATTTTATCACAGATGCACTCAGCATCAAGGGAAATTTTCTAGGTTCTTCATGTTTCTACAAAGTTTAAATGTGCTTACATAATAAGTCAAACATTTGAAATATTAGAATATGAAATTATGAGTCTAGAAAATCACATTTTGCAGAAGAAACTTTCTACTTAGTCTTGGGATATGATATGGCTTTCTTTTGCGTAAATATATGCGGTTCGTTAGAAAGTTGATAAAAAATGTTATGTAAAGAGTCAAGAACACTTGTTCCCATTTCTCTTTCTCTTTGGCTGGCTATATTATTATGCACTATATAATAATGTAATTAGAGACGAAAAGTTTAAACTTGAGCTTGAACGGAATGCAACACGCTCGCACACTACTTTATAATAAAGAAGCATGTATGCCATCATGGCTTTAGCACGCCAAACGACGACAACGATATTGCGTCAATAATATATCATTTATTATTATGATTATCATTCAAATAGAAGTAATAAATACAAACAACATCCATTAAACCAATCTTTTAGCATGCTCAGGCATAACTTAAAACATTTTAAAAATATGTTTCTCTTTTTTTTTCTCTCGATTTTTCCACACTTCTCCTCCTTCCCATTTCATGGCTCAATATCCATCCGACGAACGTTGATGATGATCATGGTGCAATTTGGTGATACATTTTAATGGACTGGGTGCTGACGCTGGCACTCGTTTGTTCACTCCTTCGCGTCGTAAAAAAAAACTACGTAAAAATGTAAATACCAATGTAATGATACATCAACTAACGTAAATACAGCTGTACATCGGAAAAGGGAGTACGGACGAGATGAAAGACAAGGCTAAACAAGCTTTGAAGGTATGTAAAATGTACTAATGTATAAATGCTCATTAAAAGGCTCTAGAAAAAACAGGGTTCATATGCTGGATATTTTTTATCTTTTTTTTCTCTCTGACGTTTTTTAATGTTTAAAAAATTATATCACTTCACAAATAGCACAATTATCAATAAAAAAGACAAAATGACATGAATACATGATTTTTTTCCCTTTTTTTGGTAACTTGAATAAATTACTTTGAGTTGACGGTGACATTCAGTATTTTGTTAACATAAATAAAATACGTAAATAGAAATACCATTATTGACTATATATGATGCAACGAAAGTTAAATAAAGTTAATCTGCGTTTTTATCAATTTTTTTTAGCAGTTCTACACTTTGCATTTATATTTTCCCATTGTTCAATAAAATATCTATTTTTACAGATGATATTACTGCGAACCGATGACTTGGAATCTATCCAGCCGTTGCTGGATCTCGCCCCGATGAAAATTCTCAAATACATTATTGCTCAATATTCCAAGGTATGTACATGACAAGAATTACTGAATTACATAACATTTCCAACCAAACATAATAAATTAGCTGCATCAAAATAACGTATAGGGAGTTGCATCAGTTTTCTACCTTGTAAATGTGTATTTCTAGCTACTTTTAAAAATTATATAATAGATAATGATGATATAAAAATCTGTACATGATACATATATACTTATTCCATTACATACATATTTAATTAGAAAAAGGAGTAGCGGTTGTAATAATAAGAAGAATCGTATTGTTTTAAGTGAAGTCAGTTCAGTATGGAGGATACATAGAGGTCGACTGTCTGTCGGTTGTCAGTACTTCTTCTTCACTCAGCAATTATGCATGGCAAGCTGTGCACCATGCCTTTATGCATATATGTTACGGTTATTTTGGAAAGAATAATGATAGATAATGTTACATGATTACATTGAAACTAAGTTAGAGGTTGATTTTGCTTCATAATAATTTATCATCACTACCATTGCGATGCATCCATTAAATGCAATATGGCGCATGGCAAAGCATTTTTTCAGGGAGTCAAAGTCATGGCAAGTCAAAGCGAAAAGCCATGCCAAACTAGAATTTTTAAGAGCTCGATCAATATAAATGATATTGCCTTTTTTCTTTCTTTGCCCCCTTGAATAATGTCCTAGGTTAGTCCGCAGCGTTTCATGTAGCAGAAAAAAGTAGCATTATTATCAAGAGAGAGGAAAATACATTGTTATTATTTTTTACGAGATCCATGAACAAGGATGATAATACGCAATAATAAAGTCGGTAATGCTCTTTTTTCTGTGTAACGTGATCTTGACATTTGAAGGGGAAAAAATCACGATGATACCCAGTTGGTTTACAAAGGGAAACGGAAATACGATGATGATTATTATGATGCTCTTTTCCTGGTTGGCTTCTTTTTGCTTGTTTAGATTTCCTTGTGGTGATGATGATGGAAGCTTAGGTGGTGCACTCCTGAAATAACAACAAAGTTCACATTGGGCAGGCAGCTTGTTTGACTTTTTCTTGCTTTTTCTTTTTCTCTTCTTCAATATTTTCCGGCTTGTTATTATTGCGCTTTCTTCTCAAATGTAACTTTCTGTTTGACATCGGCACGTTTTCAATGCTGACAGCACAGCAGCGTGGAGAGCTATATAGGTAATTAGTATTTCTCCAAGTTTCTTCCGGCACATTGAGGAATATGGTAGAATCTTGTGTTAATGTCGTAGAGTAGCATTTTGAATAAGGCAAACAAACAGGAGAAATAGAACATCAACGAAGTAATCGGGGATTGGAAGTGACATACATGCAATGCAACAAATAAACCTTTGGATATTCTTGGTATTTCTTGGGTGTCGTTTCTTCTTCTTCTTCTTCTTGATCAGGAAATTAGCTTGTTTGACAACAGTTGTTAGTTTTGTAGACGTTTTGAGGACGTGGGTGCTGGGGAATTCATTTGGGTGGATGAATACGTTAAAATAAATAAGAGACAGGTTAACGGACGTAGATTTTTAACGTAAACGATAAAATGTAGAAGTATATACAGCGGCGGTAGTGAATTGATGATGATGATGATGATCAACATATAAAGTACATCTCGGATGGTAGAAAAGTTTAGCGGGGCATCTAGGGACAAAAACAAAAAAAAATGTAAAGTGAGTGGATGGAAACGGTTTGGAAATAAGATTTTATGGAATGAAGTAGGCGTGCTTTATGTGCATAAAAAATGAAAATGGCAGTTGCAGTTTTTATGAAGACACAATGATATGCTGACATACTTATAGTTATAATGTTGATGCTAAAATAATGTTGTGTGAACTTACCGTGTGTGTAAACTATAGGGGATCGTCACCATCATCATTTATGCGAAGTAATTGTAAGTTGTTGCTGATGAAATTGACGGCGATAAATGACAGTAATAACATTAGCTCTGCTGCGAAAATTAATGGCTGAACTCCTGGCATGGCATCACACTCAATTTAGATAAGTCAGCCTGAGGAACTTGCAGAAATTGACTGAGAGGTCGACTGCCGCCGTTATTGGTGACACTGGTGCTGGTGGTGTTATGCTTATTATTTTGAAGTTGTTGATGATGATGATGACTTCCATTATTGAGTCCTTTTGATGTGGCATCGTCAATAAGTGCGGCAGAGACGGTTATTTGAGGGTGTTGGTTGACCCCATCTCCTCTACAGCCATCATCAAGATTCATGCCATTGCTTAGTGTTAAATTGTAAAGAATGGCTTCCAGTGTGCCAGTGTGGTCGAGGTCTTTCCTCCTAGCTGTTGTTGTCATTCCCCCACCGCAGTTTATCCTTTGCTCTTCTGCAGCCATCATAATTAGATTTCTCTTCAGGGCCTTTCTAGGGCACCACAACCGCTTTTTTTTACACTTTCACCGGAAAATTTATTAGCTCTCTGGTGGGAGCAAGAGAATCGATAGATCCTTTATGTGTGGGAATTCTTGTCAATGGTGTGATGACAAAGGGTTGATTGATGATGAGTCTGTCGTTGGTGTTGATTAGGTGGTGAATGTTGAAGGGAAATTAAAGCAAAGTGGGCTTCTGCTCCTTTGTGAGTTTCTGTGACACTTGCACTACTACCACTGGCGTCGGACTCTTTTGACAAGGAAATGGTGACGGTCTGTGGGCTTAAAATGTTCTGACTATTTCTCACAGCACACTTGTACGAATATGATCTCTGCACTTCAGGTTGAAAGGCTTGCTCCAGCAATTTTGGGATTCTGTAGAATTGCGAATTTCTTCGAGTGCTACCACAACTAGTGCTATTATTAGATGAGACTTCCGCTCTTCCTTTTCTTACTTCTGGAAATCCTTTGAAAGTTTCGTAGAATAATGGAGAGTAGTAAAATGGGCTTGTGCTATTATTATTATTATTCTCCCAAAGGTAATTTTCTTCGTTTATTCTTTTTCTCTGTCCTTCTCCACTCTTGTCAGCGGTAACAAAGCTACTGTTGAAATGACTGGTGCTACTGGTACTATTAGTATTACTATTGACGAATGCTTCTGCTACTACTTGCTCTTGCGATATTTTCCGTGGGAGAAAATTGAGGAAACGCTTATTATACAGCTTGGATGACGTTCCGCGAACTGACAGTTGCTGTTCCTTTTGCTGCTGCTGATGAGCTTCTACGATTCCACTTCTTTCCTTTTTCCGACTGCTATTCTCAATGATATTATTAGCGAGTAAAAGCGCTGCTCCACTGATGCTGCTACTTGTGTTGTGGTTGCCGTAACTCTTCCGGAGAAGAACAAGGTCTTTGAGTGTTTCTGATTGTGAATGCAACTGTTGACTATTCTCTGGTGAGAGTGACGGCACTTTCATATGGACTGCTTGAAATCGTTCAAGGAGTTGCTGCCTCAATGATGATGATGATGATGATGAATCCATAAAGAGAGTTTAGTTTAGATTACGTATATCAATACGTTGCATATATATTCATATCATATTCATAGCATTAAAGTGGATTTGATGTTCAAAAAGGCATTCCCACAAAATCATTTATATATTGCAAAAGCTTTACGGAGTACTGAGCACTCCACCAATAATACCATCATATCGTATCAGAATCAGTAACGCAACGGCAGCACAGCGATTTGCCTTGCCTTGTACACGTTTTTTCTTCTTTCCTATAAAATATTACAATGCCACATAACAGCTAAACAGCCCATCTATATCCATCTGGCCCTCTTCTGCCTGCACACACACACTCATTTCATATGACGTCAATTGACTTTTTGAGTGTGTTAGGTGATGTGTGCTTAACTGTTCACATAGGTTTTCACTTATATATACTTACACAGCAGTTCATATATACATAGGTAATCATTTTAGTAGTACAACATCATCCTCATCAGTTTATTTGAGGGGCTTTATGCGAGAAAATATTATTATAGCAAAACTTTGCGTGGCAGGACTAAAAACCAATAAAGCAGAATAGGTATCAAAAATGCTTAAATAATGAACTACTTCTTTGCTTAATATAGTTTACTTAAACTCACTTAGGCAAATATGTACACATTTCTATGTAGGTAGTGCATCATCGCATTATTCTGAAGTTTTCATAGTTTTCTACTACTCTTGTTCCCAGGCTAATAGCAGGTTGGGAAAAGTTTTTATTAGATGGGAAAATATGTATGTCAAGACGAAATGGAAAATGTGACTCAAGCAAACAAGATTGACTCTCGTCAATAATTTCTTTTTAGGTGTTGCACACTGCGTTACGTTCTTGCGTTACTCCCAAAAACTAGTGTAATGTGAGACGTACATTAGAATAATGTGACGAGAATGAGATGATGACGTTGACGGTGATTCTCGTTTTCAATTATTTGCAGCCTTCTTCTGTCCTTTTCCATTACGTTACCTTACAATTTGCACATTACGAGCTCTGACTAATGCAAAAATTATGCAAGAGTGTGTACTATAAGATGATGTTCTTTTGGGCATGGATGAATCATTCACTTTCATTACTGCATGAGCACTGTGTCGTAGTATGTCCAGCAAAAGTAAATGCTGAGACGACGACGTTGGCGAGGTGAGCCACCCAACTCTCGACTTCATGTGGATGATTTCAATAGAATATTTCCTTTTAAAGTTCTCTCATGTTGAATAATACTAGAAGGAATTCGCCCAATCATTTTTTCAGGAGAACTGCATTTGACATGAGATTACCTATACTTCTTTTATTCTTTACAATTTCAAGTCCATTCACCGTGGTCGTCGTTTGTCGTCATCATCATCTGTCGTCTATTAACTTTTATGCATGCATGCATCACAAGTGGACATCTGCAGTGTTCAAGCTTTTCGGTCTATTATGAAAAATGGCACATCCTACTTATTGCCTCCTCCTTTTTCTTCTATTATTACACTTCTTGGTAGTTAAAAGTTTGTACTTTGTTGTGAGCTTTATATATAGTTGCTTACGCAAACAACCTCCGTTTTCTTGCCTTTGATATGTAATGGTTTTGTAAGCTGTTATGTATATAGATGCCAAAATTGCCAAGTTATACTTTTGAACCAATTTAACAGACCAAGTTCACGGTGACAAAAATTCTCTTTTTTTTTAGACTTTGTTCTCCTTCACGGCTTCAGTTAGATAAATTCTCTTTGTCTCTTTGATAAAAGTCAGCTAATCTTTCTTTCTTCCATATTATTATTTTCTCCTATTAATCAAATTTTTGACGCACATGCATTCAACAGGGAGCATTTTGTTGACTCACAGCAAACATTGTTATATATTTTTATTTGTTGTAAGTAGAAAAACAGAGAAAACTGGCACGTTATATCTTCTTTATCGTCTCTGACGATAGCACACTTTAATAACACGGAGAACACACGTCTCTTTCATGCAATGGGCGGATGATCAAGATCATCATCAGTCGATAAATACCGGTGAATCCCCATTGAGGATTGAGTTTCATGCACGCTTGCAGTCCCAACAAAGTCTTGTTGTTGCATAAAGATAATCTTGTAAAAAATGGTAAATTCCATACAACACGAAAAGCAAAGGGGCTTTTCGCGAAAGAGGAAATGCAGCTACAGTACACTGATTACTGATTATATGATGTAGATTTTTGTACTTTGAAGGATATGATGGATATGCTTCTTTGAATTTTATAATGAGCAAAAAGTTTGGAAGGGTTCGGTATAAACTTATTATTATTAGAATGTTGATGGTGATATGTATGCATGATGCTAAATGGATTGAACACAGATTTAGTATTCTCTGAAAAGTCATTGGTGATTGAAAATTTGCGTTTTAATTTTTTTTTTGCACTGGTGGATTTGAGTTTTTTAAAGAGTTTTACACACAGAAACCAACTAAGCAAAAGCGTCACAAGAGTTTCTAGGTAGATTTTTATGGGACCTGACTAATCGCAATTCTCACCGTCACCATCAAGTAGGTATATATTATGACAGTGACAGGGATTTAGAAACAGGACATCGTGATGATGATGACGGTCACGTTTTTTTCACTGGTCATCTCGCCACCTCACACGCGGATTTATGAATGACAAGCAAAAGCAAACTTTGTTTGAAAGTTACCTTTTGTATTATGGCTTTTTGTTAAGGAAAATGACAGGGACCAGGAGATAAAACCCTAAGCCAAATGTGGTGGGAAAATCCACGGTACATTCTTCGCAGGTATACACATGCATGCAGGTTTATTTGTATAAAATATAAAATGCCCTTTTTAATCATTGTTGTTGGAGCTTTTATTTTTTTGGCGTTGTTTGCCTGTGTGTTCTTAAGCATTGTGCTTTATTCATGTCAGAATTTTGCAAAAATAAGGATTGCCGCATGCGCTTGTAATGCATTTCAACCAAGTTACTCTTTTATCGACAGCATATTTCATTTTTATCACCGTCTTTGTCAAAAAATAATGTGTACTAACATCGTTATCATTATAATAGCTTTATATTAATTTTTTTGCCAGAACAAGCATATAGAATTCAATCAAAGCACAGCACAAGCAGTTTTTTATTAGCAGCCAGCAAAGCAGCACGATGTCAGAAGGGAACAAAGGAGGGAGTAGTATATTTATATTGACGCAAAGGAAACGGGTGTAGTAGGTAGGATGATGGAATATAAAGAAGGAAAGGAAGTTGGAGCACATATTATTCTCGTAAATTCATTTTTCTGCTGTTGTACACGTAAACGCCTTCTGCCTACCGCCACTCTCTGTGCTTTTGTGTTGTTTACAGTACAGTTTGGAGTTGATTACGCTGATGATGATGATTATGATTAGACTTAATGAACCTTTTCACGATGTTATAGACGTCTTTAGGCGTAATAACGCAGTAAACCAACTAACAACATTATTCTACGTGTGTGGTTCTTTCTGTGTGAGGTATAATATAATAAAGAAGCAAAGTGCTCGTCACCTGCCTGGTACAGCACCATCAAAAATCAAATCATGATAAAAAACACAAGGCTAAACAAAGACAAGAAGTTGTAACAAATGGTGCAAACAGATAAAAGCTCTTTTTCCCCTTGTGCCTTACCTTACTTAATAGAACGGTTGGTCTGGCCCGGAAATTAGACACAATTTATTTGCATTACTACTAGAGAAGAGTGCATTAGCATTAGGCTCTGGCGTTGTTTTTTTTGTAGCTGGCGATATAATATAGACATATTGGTTCCCAGTTGCTACTATGCAGTTCTTTAGCAGTTTATTAAGAAAGTTACTTTAGTAGAAATATTACGCAAAAAGACACAAAACTAAAATTATCATATAATCCTATATTGTTACAAAATGTGAATGTCGCATATTCTAAAGCTTACCTATATATTAGGACTACTACGCTTACACGTGGAAGAAATAAAAATGCTGATTTCGTGTATTTTGATAAGGCTTCACTTGACCGATTACCGGTTTTGGTTGGCTTTTCTATATTTCTTGGTTGTTAGTTGTTGTTATCCATATTTATTTTTAAAATATTGCGTCGATTTTCCAAGCTTTTAGCTATTGAAGTAATGCCTGACACGGAAGTTCTCTCTTGTTTCGTTTCATCCATGCAAGATGATTTTACTTTACTTTTTACTTACCGGTGGTGATGATAGCATCAGTCTCTTTTCGCTTCGTGTGCACTTGACTAAAAATGTGTGAATGTGAAAATGTGAGAAAGCAGAATGAATGTACTAACACTAAACATACATCCTTAGCTAGTCTCAGAAATTTTTGCCATTTGTGCCACCAACGTAGCACAATGTTGGCTTTCTGCTGTTTCAAGCTGTTTTCTTCTAAAGAAACACGGAAACGAAGTCAGCTGCCAACATTGCGCTTTACTTTCCTTCCACCCGCTTTCCATGAATTCTATGTAACTCTTCTCACATTTAAGCGTTGGACTCTATGAAAACCCATTTTAATTAGATAAGCCCTCTAAAAAAGAATGGAAGCGTTGCTGATCGCATTTAATCACATTTTGAGCGCAGATAATATAATGATAGTAGTTTTAGAACAAGCAGCAGTTTTTCATATTAGCATGTGTGCACACGTGGAACACGAGAGAAATCATATACGGTCGCATGGACAAATACAAGAGAAAGCGGAAAGGAGAAAATTGTGTGAAGTTATCAGCAAGAAAAGAAATTCCCTGTGATTTACTGGATGAACTAGAGAGAATACAATGTAAAAAGTCGCCCCAGTAGTGTGAGATAGTCTCGCTAAATATATGACAAAAAGACAATAATACTACGTTGAAGAGGAGACAAAATAGAGTTTTATCTCTTTCATCTTTGTGGAGCGAGAGAAGCTCACATTATAGGCACAAATATTGCAGCAGTGAGATAGCCATGCATGCATGTAATGATGTCAATGAAATATTTATTACAGATTTTGCCTAATAACCCCTCTGCTCGACGAGCTTTTGTATCCTCTGGTGGACTGCGAAAGGTTCAGGAGTTGATTGCAAGCGATGCGACAGCAGAGGATGCCCTACTTAGAGAACATGTCATGCTGTAATACAATTTTTCTCTTCTAAAAAGAAAAGCTAACGAAAAACTGCTGAGCTTTTATAATAATAATTCTTTTTTTCAGCCGAGTAACTACATATTTTACAGATATTTTACTTTTTAATCCTCTTTTATTCCATATCATCCTTCAGCATTAATGCCTGCTTTCCTCCGGACATTATCAACTATTTCTCACCGGATTACCCGCAAACGCTATTGGATCGTGTGGAGCAGTTCAAACCTACTCTAAATATTGACCCATCCATGTGGACTGACCGGCTTTTCTCTGATACGAAAATACCCTCTGAAATTAAAGAGGAGATTATGGCACTACAAAAGGCGATGCTGAACGGAGACGCTAATCAGGCGCAAGAAGTTACTCCACCGTTGGCACCTCCACCCCCACAGCCAGAAAATACCAATGCTGCGCCAAAAAGAGGAAGTAATGCAAGTGGAAACGCAGGAGAAAGGAAGAAATCTCTTCAACAGTAATAGCAGCAACAATATAAGGAATACACGAAAAGAGCGTCTTCAGTTGTGCAGCGATAAAAATCACAATCTACTTTATTTTATCGTAATATATTAATATTCCTTTGTAAAATCAGTTTTCATTGGTTGTAAACATACTTATATGATTATAATGCAGATAATACATTATACTTATTCATAAAACAATTTTCGTACTGGTAATAATTAAAGTATCTATACATATAAATTATGTACGTACACGACATGCATTACATTAATTTTAATACCAGCTAAATACTTTTGATTAAAGGCAAGAGAGGAAGGCTGTAAATACTTGGAATATTTTTATAACAGAAACGTGTTCAAACGATTTCGAAAACAAAAACAATAACTGAGCGTAAAGTAAACTCGTTTTAAGAAATAAATTCTTCCAGTTTTGTAATTGTTGTGTATTCGTAATTTCTATTTCGTTTCATATCACTGAAAAATGGATTCGAATTCAAGAAGAAGCGCTTCAATCACATAATTCTGCTGCATTAGATCCAACGCCATATTTTTTGACTCGATCGCTGGCCACATCAGAGTTGGGCCAAAAACTATTGCCAGATTAGGAATCTGCATGCGGTTAAACTCTGCGTAGTCGGCAACTTTAAGCAGATGTCGAAGTAGGGCTTGTAAAGTATCTCGGTTTGGCTTTGCAAGATTCTTGACGATATCACGGAACTTTGAAACTTTATCTTTCTTCTGGGAGTCTAGAAAATTAAACAAGGTATACTCATATAATTATCCACTGATGTAATTTTTCATAAAGTATTTCCATAATATAGTTACTCTGTAGACGTCTTACTGATTGCTTCAAAAGACTTTTCGAACAAGTCGTATGAAATTAAAGGCTCCCTCATTTCTCGAAAAAATAGTTTCAAAGATCCGGCTAGAACATGAACATCCTCTTCCTGATAAAGGCACTGGACATTGTCTTGGTCAACCTGTATTACATAAACAAAGAGAAAAGGCTTATAAACACTCATCTGATAAATTTATTCAAGGTGAAGGATTATACGTAAAACCGGTAAAGGAGAAAGTCATTTACGTAAGCTAAACAAATTTCCATGCATGCATAATCAGACAAACATAGGATAGTCTGAGGCACTTTCACCACTCTGCTTCTACCTTACACTTAAATAAATAAGTCTATCCTTCCCCAAGAAAATTTCGTTTAACTCTTGTGTAGTGGAGTGTTTCACAAACCTGCAGTCTTATCTTCTGAACCTGACTTAAATTCCCAGATGCACGATAAATTCCATCGGTTTTCAGATTCTCCTCTTTCTGCTCAATAGCCAATATGCATTCTTCAACAAACCGTGGAACCGTCCGCTTTTCCAGCAAACACAGCTTCTCCAGTGAACATCCGAAAACAGGTTCATCTATGTAAATATTCAAACATAAGGATATATATAGTGAGTGCTGAGTACACATATATATTTTACATGCAACACCCCACCACTACCATATCATCAAATACAGTTTTTGTATCAAACTTAAAGTAAATCTCTTATTTTCATTTTGTATAAAAAGTATCTTAAGAGACTTCGTTAGAACAAGTTTTCTTCAAGATATCCTTTGCTGGAAAATAAAGAGGTGAAGGAGAAGAGAAACTCTAAAGTGTAGAGGAGGGACTAAATATTCCGCATGCTAATCAAATATTTCTTAAAAGATTTCATTTCATTGTGTGTGTGCATGTCCCACTTTAGATCCTTCTCCTCCCGCAAATAATAATACATTTCTATATCTTGTTTCATCTTTTGCAAAAGAGTATCAAATATAGAGTAAGTTACTAACCCTTGTAAATTCCCTTTTTCACTAATGATTCCCTTGGAGGTCTCCGACTGAAAAACTTTTTCAAGTTGGCAGTAATTTTTTTCCTGTCCGCTCCCGCCATGTCATCCGCTGATGGCGTTATTTTTACTGTTTATGGAAAAGTTAAACAAAAAATGTATTACAGATCTTCCCATATCCATTCACCGCAACCTTGTACCTCAAATCACACGTATCTCTAACGAAGACAACTAGATATATACATATACATCCACTGGGAATTCAAACTTTGGATGAGCAAAGTAGCTTGTAACATGAACTACTGCATTTCTACAACAGAAGAAATGAAATTGGATGACTTACTTTTAGTAGATTTATTCCGATAGAGCCTTGAAGAAATTTTCCGTTCCCCAATCGTGGGATCTAACAAAGTTTCTGGACAGTCGGTACTTCGAAGTCTCATTTGGATGTCCACCGGCTTTTGAGAGATGTAAGAGAAAGTGAAAGAAAGAAATCAATCATATTATAAAGAACTGAGAGAATGGCTCGTAGTAAATCATAAATGGATTTTGGAACAGGAACGTAACAATGTTAGCGTTTAGTTTGGATTTCGAACAAAATCTCGAATCTTTTGGTTCTTCGTATAGTTGAGAAGAGAAAGGGATACAAGCTTACGTTATATTTTTCAGAAATTCCTTTTATCGCCTCAAACCATTCTGAAGCAAGGTTCTTGTCTTCCGACTGGAAAAGCATTTGAAGATCCGACTTTGTATTGAGCTGGAATACGTTCTTCCTACTTGACTTTTCATCTGTCCATTCAACGGTCGACCCAGTCAGCTCGATTTCCAACTCAGGCTTATGAGCCTATAGAAAAAATGGAGGAAAATAAATAACATTTTACATTGAAAAAATTGAACGCATTGGAAAATAGTGAACAAATTCCAAACTTGTTCTTTATCCTATTTCACATCATTTTTTCTTTCTTTTTCATTCCAATTTTATTGTGAGACAAAAAGGTAAATGGATTACAAACTACTTTTTTGTTAGCTCAGAACCCGCAGAACATGCAAAGTATAAATATCATTTACCAAGAAAGATTTGTGATCCTTGAAGAGACTTAGATGAGACTCCGTCAAAACTACATAGACAACGCCCCAGTTTTTTCTCACTTTCTTGCCACCCTCTGTAATTTTGGTGCGACCTAAAGGACCTTCTCTAGTAATACTATTTACTTGACCGCTCAGCCAAATTGATGATTTTTGGTTACGTGGAAGGCTTCCGGAGTTGGGGAAGCGCTGTAGGGAATCCACTCTTTAGAAGACAATTAAAAATGAACAGGAAAGAAACAAAGAAAATCAATACCATTTTATCTATTACAAAGTATGTTTACAAAGCTACAAATTAACAAACGCTTCAACGCAAAAACCAATATTCATCTGATACAAAGTGGCATGCATAAAGTTTACTCACCGGTAGTCGGGCAGAAACAATGACTTTGATTTTGCACTACGATCTATTGCATCACCGGCAGAGTGTCGTTTTTTAACCGTGCCAGCGCTTAACACTTCTTCAGAATTGGATGTGGAATTCGATACGGTTTCATCATTTGGTTGCGCTTTTGAGAGATCCTTTTTTGGTTTCAGGGAAACATCCTGTGTTACCTAAGTCAAATACATATATATTATACAGTTATTTTGCTTTCACTTTCTTGAATTCCAAAGCCTCTGTCTTTTATATAATATGCTCATCTTTTTGTGCTTATGTTTGTATCAGGTTTATAAATCTTACCTCAATGTCACAACTAGGCGAGGTTTGATTCTCCGGAAGAAACCAGCTAGACTGTGAGCTATTCTCTTCATAAAAGTAAATCTTTCCTTGAGGGTCCGTTGACGTGAACCACTGCAAAATACAAAAATAAATAGTACTTGATTAAGTTTATATAATAATTGAGTAAAATCTTGCAGGAAATTCTACATTTTCTGAGCTCTACAAAATTTAATTTTCTTCTCTTTCCATTTATATTATCATCAAAATGTGCATCAATCAAAAACACATATTATTATCCTGTATCGTTTTACACAATTTATTCCACACTAACCGTCTTCCTCTGCTCATCGAGCTCGCCTTTCAATCTCAACAGATCAGAATCGGAAGCGTAACTAGTAAAGCCTGTCTCTCTGAATATTTCCTCAAGGAGCTTTGCACTGTCAGAAGAGATTTCATTTTGGCTTACTCGATTAACGCCCGAAGACATACCCCGCTTTTGCATAAAACTTTTCTGGGATTTTCACAAGATACAGAATACTCTGAGTATTTCCCCGCACAAAAAGGAAAACCAAACTTTCTTAATCCCTCACCCTATACATCTCATGTCTCTCATTACATTAAACTTTTGTCGAATGATTTATATAAACTTGCAAAACTACTAGTACCATTTGAAAAAACTAACTACGGTGACATTTTTGTCGCTCGTTCCCTAAATCTCAGCAATTCCCATTCATATATCTAGATCTTGATAATATGCTAAAAGCACTTATTCTGCAGATCCAAAAAAAAATCAATCACAAAGTTGACTACACTGACACAGTTAAATATACAGTACAGTAAATCTGTAAATCACTGCTTGTTTCCTAACACCTAACAAACCAAAATTCTTGTGAGCTTGCTCAAACTACCAGAGACACCCAAAGAAAAATGCATTTCAACTCCTTGCACTATCTGGATTTTAAAAGTACTGACTTTTCACCCACACACACACACGTCAGTAGTCAATGATGTAATAAAGTTACTTTTGACTTTAATCAGTAGCGCCGACCGAAAACAACCATCTGGTATCTCTTTTACTAATATGAAGTTAATGATATATGACGGTTAAATACTGGTGTGTGCATCAGGACTCACAGCACAGCCAATACCAAGACAAACGGCTTCAGTGCTGCAGTGATTATGCAATGTCTTCACTTCATCAAAAGAGAAAACACACCCTTTTATGTTACTTTAGTAAATATACGTCCTGCATAGTTGTGCGATGAATGGAATAGCTTTTCATGTGGAAAATAGCTGCAAACAACACTATGCACGCATTTTTTCCATGAAACGAAGCAAGTATCCTAAACTGGCACAAATGAAATGGTACAATTTGCTCAATTAACCCTGATTGCTATTTCCTCCCCTCCCTATTAACATTGGACAACTCTTTTCAATCTTGTCATTACACTCGCATTCCAGTGCAATATACCTAATAAAAATCTAGCTCAGCAACACGGCTATCATGATCCATATCAATACCAGAACAGTTCAGCGTTTTTTGGGTGCAACTCCACAACCTTTTAAGCAAAAGGCAACCACAAACTATTGATTTGTTTTTTTGTGTGATAATGACGATTGACCGAATACACGTTAAATACTAATGAGCATTTTATTGCATAACACATTATTGCGTGTTCATATTTATGTTGTTAAAGGAATTAGAGTGAATTGTTTACAATTAGGAAATACTCTTCAGTCCTGGACCAGAATTTCACATTCCTTCCTTTTGCGGTGGAGACTATGGGACCTTGGAAC
>JAQIXW010001896.1:0-17327 GCA_034700685.1 Willowsia buskii | reverse complement strand
TCTTAGAAATTTATTAGAATTCTAGAGAAAGGGTAGTCTCCTAATCAGACACACATTTACAAGTTTACAGACTAGAACAGCATTATCAAGTAAAAATTGTACATAATGTTTTAGATTGATTTAAAAAACACATTTTTCGAAAAACAAAACATCAGGGTAGCCACATGTACTAGTACTATGCTGAAGATTCATTCATATAATATTTCTGTTTACCTTTATTTCTTACCAACCGTCTAATACACTTTTTTCTTCTAAATGTCAGTGTCAATTACTGTACCTGCTTCCCTTTGATCAGCATAAAATTTCAAACTTTAATGCTCTTATTGACCATGAGGCATGCAAAAAGCATGGACACATGATAAATGTTCCATAATGTACAATCTGTTAGAAGCTTTGTTTCCTAACTAGCTGTGTGATTATCTGTATATTTGTAAACAAATGAGTCGATGTCAAACTATTGACCATAAGGTATTTGCCTACACACAAAAAAAATTGTGGATGACCCTCCTATACGCCAAACGCAGGTATAGGACCTTACATTGTACAGTGCAAAGCCTTTTTCATGTGAATAAATGACAGTTATTACTGACAGAGTCACACGAAAGTCTATGCAAAATAAAAACCATTTTTTGCTGTAATAATAATACAAACTAAATAGATAGTCGTAGTAATTCGTATAGTACAATGTGGCTTTGCAAAATTCATACTATTTCGTTATCAAAACTGTCATTATCATAGATCATTTTTTGCAGGCATACTACAATTTTAATGTGCATAAACGCTTTTACGATCAACTGCCTTCTTAGGACTACTAGTTTTTTTGCTCTGAAGGTTACATGCTTGTTACCTCATTTTGTTACAAAAAAAATATATTAGATAGATGTGTTTTTGCCACTTTTGGTAAGTATTTGTAACATTCTCTTGTAACAAAATGCAAAATCTATACAGGCGTGTCATCTCCTTTGTTACGAGTCGTAATTAAAGTGGAAAACGTACAGCGATTTCGATCGATGTTACTGTTAAGCTTAATGATTTTTACATGGACAAACCTATAATTTTTGCAAACAATTAAAAGGACAATGATTATGATTAACACATGATCAGATAATTATCATTAATTTAAGAAATGGCAGTGTGCCTTACGTACTTTATGATTGGTCATTGAGTTGAGGCATATGACAAATCGTTTGTTTTTAAAACTTTTATTGGAAAAAGAAAAGATACATAATTAAATATGAAACAGTAAAGTAAAACTATCTTTAAGTGTTTAACATTAACATTAACAACACGAAAACGTGGAACTGACGTATACAATCTATGTTGACGCTGAGACCTTATTTATTTTCCGGATACATAAAATTAAAGCTAATTTGAAATATTCAAATAATTTTCTTTTGCTTTTAAATTCGGGATTTTAACTACCATCCACTACTAACTTCAACTTGCCAGCTAATTGCATTTAATCTAACAATAACGGCTTGTAAATTCCAAGTGTATTTGTAATTGCGTTTTGAACACACCGTTGCAAGTTTTGTGTTAAAACAAAAATACATGCTCCCAAAGAAATGGTTACACGGTAAATGGGTGGAGAGAATACGAGAAAAATGTGCGTGTTGATCAAGTACTAGATAGATTTTAATTCTTTGTTCTGCTGTGAATTAGCAGTGCATTGCTTTTATTATACCCAAACTTAGCAAGACAATAAGTCACTACTCTACTGCATTATTATCGGCTGCATGTTTTAAAGGCTATAGCGGTGAAATGGTCGTAGAGGTCGGATAATAATTTGCAAGCATGACAATGACCTTAAGATACACAGTTACATGCACTATTAATATGCATGACATTTACGTGTATTTACAGTTACTTATCTTTACTAGGTATTAATATTATTTCCCAAATCAAATAAATCTCACAGATTAAGGCAGTCTAACAGGAAAACTTAAAATGTCAGTATTAATGATCCTGTGTGTGGGAGTTAAACTCTCTTTTTTAATTCAAGGTAAAGTAAATCATGGAAATGATGGAAAAAACGCTTGTAATTTAATATGACTTATTTGCATTTTTAAATTGTTATTAATCACACGCCGTGCGGGGAAGGAGTAAGTAAATCCTTTAAGTTTGCGTGAAACGAAAAGAAAATGGATACAGGCTGCCGGATAACTACAAAACAATAACTTACAGTAAATCCATTTTCAAGTTTATTTAAAAAAACAGAAAAATATCTCTTCCTTACTCTTTGGAAAAAAACATAAAATGGATTATCTATAAACGATTTTTTCTCTTATCTCATGACCTTGAAATATGAAAGGTGCAAAAGGTGTAACAATAAACGGTTGTTTACTCCTTGTTTTTATATGCATGACAAGAAGTCTTCAAATTGCGAATGAAACGAATGATCTTCCAAATATGATTGGGCATTCCAAGTACATATTATATGCATAAAATGAAACTTTCAGCATTCATATACTTCATGGGTCCCGTCATATCTCAAGATTAAAAACTGTTGCTGGATCATGCAACAGTGAGAATCAAACCATAACGTTGCTGATAAGTACTGCAAGCGAATGCTCTCTGAGCCCTCATCTTACACCCTATATATATACCTGCCACTTTAAGGTATACACGTATCCAGTCTGTTAATAGTTGTACACTTTACTATTGTACATTGTTGAAGATTTAGCTGCTGCTCAGGTTAGCCAATTAAAATTTAAAATCATGCACCAGGGGAATATTGTTTTTATCAGAAACAAAAAAGGTAACTGTGCACAATCAGAAAAAATATTATTTGGGCGAAGCTTATGATTATGATGATTCATCCAGGAGATCAAGATAAATGCGCACTGAATTTTACTTATTCAAAAAACAATTTACCACGAAAGATGATTGAATTGACAAAAAATCCTAATTTGTACCTAAATTCTTATCTACATACGTGATGCCTTCCAGCTTCTGCCACGGCTACTTAGCTATTGGTTGGGATTACTAAGTTTAAAGTAAGGCAAACTAACATGAAAACTTATTGGATATAATTGAGCCTTTGTAATTTTGGAAATTCATGGTGTGAGTGTATGAAATACATCACTTTTCTGAGTACTCGTGTAAAAAAATTCAAATGTTTACAAGAAAAAAATCTCTAAAAAATCACCGATGACATCCCTTCCTTTGTTTATACAAACGTAATTCAAAGAAACAAAATAATATGTTTGCCGAATACATCTTTTGTGTCCAGTATTTCCCGATGAATCGACTTTTCTTATGACAAGTCTTTGTCTTCCAGAAGTTGTACTGAACATCAATTTTAATGTTGCTTAAAGTAGTGCTTTCTGCACCTGATCATCTACAGCTACAAACAAAGGTAAATAAAACAGCACAGGCAAAATTGAAATAAGTACATGCATAGACCTTGTCTTTTAAAAAATATAAACATTTTTGTGACATGTACAGCGAATTGTACATTGTTTACCTGCATATTATCTCATTCATAAGTACAAGAAATACATACGGAAAACTAGATGATGAAATTGTTTTAAAAAATCAAAAAGCCTTGCACCTCTTATGTGCAACCATATAATAAGTAATCCAAAACTCGATTAAATCATTACGACACGGTTTCTTGCTCACATAATCAGCATCACATAACGCTAACATCCCCACATAATTAAATTTTTTCTCAAGGTTAATTTTCTAAAGCTGGATAGGTGGGAATGTCGCACTGGACTCACAAACTGATTATAATATAAATATATGGTACTGACCGGCAGTGATGACTTCCTTTTGAATTAAAGAGTTTTAATGTTGCCTTACTGTCACGTAATCTGTCATTATTTATATGGTTGCCGGTTGGAGCGCTCTCACATTATATATTACATGACTTTTTCTGTGTTTTGTGAACGATTCCCACCTCCTTGAATGTAAACATGCTTTAGCAATAAACCTGACGTGCACAGAAATGGAATTAAAATTCTGGAAACCTAACGCATTGCGTGATCTATGATTGGAGTTTCTTTAAAAATCATTGTTCACTGAAGCTATAGCTTATAATAGGTACTAACTCTTTTACAGGTAAGATGCGAATATGTCACGAGACGAATGTCTGTATGAGTTGATTCATGGACATGTATGATGTAGTTGTGACTTTTTTCTATAAACTATTACATATTATCATGCATACATAAAAACCTAAAAACCCGTAAGAATTCTTTTACAATTAAAAATAAAACTAAAATAATCAGTGGGCGTACGTATGTTCCTCAATAAACCGGTTCCTTCTCATTATTACAATTACATCAGCTACACCTCACCTTATGATGTCCCTACTTCATATTTGTCACTTAATGAAAAGTGCATTCATTGCTGGATTTGATTTGATTCAATATTGCATCAGTAAAAAATCAGCGTTATCGAATTTAGTGTTTCCCATCAGAACAGAATCAGATATAAGATAAGATTTTTTAAGATTTCAAAGATGTTACAATAAGATTGGTTCTTTAATTATTTACTCGAAGAATCTACCTGCATACTTGAAACACAACTTGAGGAAAAAGCGTTTTTAAAAATTCAAGCAAACATCTACAAATTACTTTGAATGTGGATTTGTCATAATATAGCTATTCAACATCTCCTCATTTGACAGCCAGGTAATCAGTGACGTAAATGCGTTTTTTGCGCATTCAAGCTATCTGTCCACCGACCGGTTCCCTCTTACAAATAATACTACTCCAGCTGAATACATAATTGACCATGGTCAGGAACAACTTGGTTTGAACCTGTCGGAGGGAGCTTTTTTTCTGAAGAAATACCAAATAGCCAATAAAACATCGTACGATAATTTCAGGTCCATAGTTCATGATGCAAAACTGTTGCTGGGGTTTGGGGGTGAGGCGAGGTGGGAAATTGAGGTGTATACCGACTTCGTCATTATCAAGTAAAACTGAAGCAGAACGGCAAAAGAAATTTAAACAAAGTATGTATGATCATGAAAATATGAAAATGGGTGATTACCGATATTTTTTACCATTTTAGTTCAGGTATTAATAGCGGTTTAGTGTTCCTTCATTCTTCCAAGATTACGTGCTTTTGTTATGTATATGTTTTTCTTTTTTTACCTGAGAAAGAAGGGTTATTTATCTCAGCAATAATTTGTTATGCAAATTTTTCACATTTCATATGTTTAAGTGAACAATACACTCCGTCTAATAAAGTATAAACTAGCAAAGTTTGCATCCCAAGGACAAGAATGTAAATTGAGCTAAAAACTAGCCTAACCTTGAAAAGATGATGTGAGGAAGACTCGGAGATACTGGCAAAAGGAATGATAACAGTCCCCAAATTCTTTAATCGTTATTACTCATACCAGTTTTGCGTTCCAGCAGCATCGAAAATTCTATAATTGCTACCACAAAACTAGTACATCGAGCTTACTGCTCACAGTGTATATAGATATGTAACGTCAGCAGAACAATTAAAGCAAAATCTTCAAAAACAAAGCCTCTATCTTGATCTTAGAATGACCCTTCTTTAAAATGTCAATACGTTAACGTATGATTTGGAAACAAAAACTTGTTCAACTTGTACAAGTACAAGTGAAAATAGTCACAAAAAATATTTTATGAACCTATATACTCATGATTTTAATAGTAAATGTGCATGTCATTCTGTCCAGAAGACTATGAGCGTCATCTTTTCATTCAAAATCTAACATTTTTTTTTGTAAATTTCGGACATGATTTTTAGTTGAGTTTTGAATTAAGTCATACTTAAATATTATTAATTACCTCAGTAAAACGTACAGTACTTTGTATTAACATCATTGTATCAGTCTTTACATATTAGTTCAAGTGCATTTTTAACCTAATTTGCATAAGAATGACTGTAATATTTTCGTAATCAGTAAAACTTTCAGCACTCAACTTACGTAAGCTCAGTTTTGTTGAGATGTATCAAGCTATAATTGTTGCTGGGCAGGGAAAGATTCTGCAGCCGCGTTTCATCACAGATTAGATTTTCATCTGGTAGTTTGTAAATTGGTAGGTTATCCAATGGTAATTTTTTATCCGATTACCTCCGGCTGTCGAAAAAACCTTCAAGCAAGTAAATGCTAGTTTTTTGAAGATGTAATTTCAAATGATATGCTTCGTCCCAAAACCTTTCCCAATGTCAGGGAAAGTTACATACAAGTGAATAGAAAAAAGGGATACGCCGCTTTAAAACATGATTTGTTAACTTTTTTCGGGTTCGCATGATATGCCTGAAATTAATCATTTTTTATGAACAATGCCATTTTACCTTAAAAATACTGAGATACATACATACATACAAAAGTATACACTTGCTACATTTTACCCATTCGTATGCGTCTTTAAATGGACTGACAATGACTAGTTGTAAAATAAAAAATAAAATCCGTACATTTCATTTCATCATTGGTGAAGAAAACCGTGGATTATTTCTTCTATCACTTTTTAACACGAACAACTTTTTTATACATGTATAAAACTGCACTAATGGACTCCATTTCAACTCTAGAATTCTGACAAAAACTTATTGTGCAATTTGTTTCACTAATTGCATCCAACATTGTGCAGCTAAATCATGGATGCGGATTTATCAATCTCAATAAATTTTTAAAACTATATATAACAGTAACTTGGGGATTTCCAATACAGCGTTTTTTAAAAGTGATCCATATTTCTCAAAAAGAAAAAAAGAAAAAGAAAATAAGAAGAATGAAAGACATAAGTACGCAACTGTAGACAAAAACAGATTTATCATATCATCGATCATTTAGCATTTTTGTCGTTGACTGACATGGTCATGGTCAAATATACACTTTCGGATAATTAGGGTTAAAACATGTTCAATGTTACAGATATATTATGCAATTCAATATACCTTCAACGATATAGAATAGGTATGTATAATGAACACTAACTAATTCATAACGTTATGGGAAGAGGTTTAAAAGTTGGATAGTATTGAAATGTTCAACGTATTATATACTTTCTTCTACTACCTTTAACTTCAATTAATGTATTTTAATGAAAGTATCATCGGTGTCCAATCAAATGCATCAAGTATGTCAAAGAGCAAATTATTCAAGGGCAAACTCGCAAAAGAATGGACTTGTACTACATGTGTGTAGTTGTTGGAAGCATCATCAAATCGAATTTTTTATTCCGGTGTAATTTTTGTTGTTACTTTTTCGTAATTTTTAAATAAAAGAGTAAATAAAACGCAAAAGAAATTTAAAACCCATTAAGCACGGTCACGTGAAAGATTTTTTTGGGAACATAATGTTGCAAGTTGCAATCATCGCATGGTTTCGTCAAGTGTATTTACATTTCGGTGATTTAGTTTCCATTTGCAGTGATCAGACGCATGCAATCTTCGCAAAAACTTGCATTTTGTTTGTGTATGATTTATGTAAATACTTATAATAATTACTTATGCAGTGCATTGTTGATGCATGATATTTTCGTTTTTGTTCTGAGCTAGCGGGACCGTGGGAGATATATTTGGCATTTTGATCGTATATGTGTTCGAAAATCGCGTTTGGAACGATATGGCTTTTTTAATCTGTATATTTACGCGTTACGCATAAAAGGTTTTTATTTAAAACCTTATATCCAGGTGTTCCAGAATTATTTTTTACGATAAAATTGTAATATAATAATTGTCCTTTGTACTATTGTACTGCACACAACATCAGATTTCGTGATAAGTGGGAATTATGTCGTTCTTAGCTAAGCTCGAAACCCTTTTTCGATGATATTGATATTACAATCTGCAGAGTACATTAAATTGTAGAATAGCTTCTGGTGTTTTAAAATTGATACGAATTAAGCATTCTTTGAATCGTCTCAAACTGTTCTAGACCCTTCCTTTCTCACGCATAAACCAATTGAAATACGTTTGTAGTTATACCAAAAAACGAATACTAGTGCACGAGGATTTGTGGAGCTATTGATAATCTTAAAGATATTTAGCATATTATGGATCTCATAAATAAAACCTATTCTACAAAACTATGTAACAAATGAACAATAGACGTCACTGAACGTGACCTTTCTGAATGTGAAGATCAATGTCAATAGTATTCTTAGTTTGAACCCAATAGTAATTATTTTAAAGGCGTATTTTTCCATTTGAGAGCAATCATTGATTTCCTTCCTGTTTCACTTGGCAGACTTGGTCATGCTTCCCAAATCCCAATTCTACAAAAAAAAACAATATAAAAAAAGACACAAGAAGAAAAGCGCACAATCATGAAAACAAAAGTCTTTATTTGCTACCAAGTAGTTGTTACCTAATTCTAATTTAATCGTATTACACATATATTAATGCTTGTATTGTGAACTCAAAAGTAGGGGTTGACCCATGGAATTCATTGTTTTAGTTGCGTTCAAACATGGGTAATACGATGGATATGAACTTTGGACTTCTATTAAAAAACCTATCACCAAGTCCAGAATGAATTTTTAAAATTAAAATGTAGAGTATTATAAAACATCCTATTGACAAATTGCATCTCGTGTTAACGATGAATATAAAACAAATCCGAAAACAAATAAACAAATGATGACCTTTATTCATTTTAGACATACACGTGTTGAGTTTATATGTTGTCTTTGTTAAAAACAACTACTATATAGCTTACAAAATTCAATGTATGAATGTACAAATGAATTACAAAGACATATTGTCTATCGTAAATCACGTGCTTGTATTTCTTTAAGGTTGAATACATCCGTTTTAAGTAAAAGCTCATGGAATAAATAATACGAACAAGAGATTTTTGGATTAAAATCACAAAAATAAGCAGTGCAGGAAGACAAAATGTGCTTATCATGAATGCTATTTGGAGATTGAATGGAATTGGTGCTTGCATTGTTAAAAACGCGTTTGTAATTCTTACATCGTAAATCGTATCATCAAGTTTCCGGTCCACCTACCTCACTTATTTACAATCTTGTATAAGTCGAGAACAAGAAGAGACTCTTGAATGATACGATATCGTAGCTGAGGGATTTTTAGCATTAAAAGGTAATGTAGCAATGATAAAGATTTGATTTAGCTCTCGTTAAACGGAAACCTGCTGTGTCGTTATCCTACAGTTTTTTATGAAACCTAGATAATCTTTATTAATTAAAGACAGGTAGGACAGGACTCAAAATTCATGATAGGATAAAAGCGACAATGAGGTAAAATAGATAAAGCAACTACGTAATTTTTAAAATGCTGATGTATGAACATTGTTCCTGTACAGGTCTGAAAATAATATTCTGTTTTTCAGATGCTCATATTCTTATAAAGATTTTCGTAAAATTTGACTCCGGTGAAATCTGCATAATCTCCCAATGCGCCGGCCTTGACACAGCTAAAAGAATTATACGACAAATTTTGTAATGAATCATATAGAGGCCTATAACTGCCGGATATTGCAACGGAATAATATTTTTATAATATATATAATAATGATTCCTCTTGTATACTGATACTGATGAATCATAGTTAGGTAGCAAATAATAAAAAACATATTTTTTGTTTCATGATCATTTGTTTCCTTTGTGCTCATCCAGGACGTTCTATCAAAACAAGAGCAAATGAGATGTATAAGTACTGTATACAGTTACAATGCAATACAGTTACCCACAACATTCTAGTTCTACAAGTCACGTCTACGAAAGAATATTCCAGACAAATTAAATACTTCCATAAAAAATCAGCGTTTGTTTGGTGTGTCTAATAAAGTACTTGGTAAAGAATTCCCCAGGAAGGAAGTATGAAACGCGATCATGTAAGTATGCATTTCCGATAAATATTCAGACATAATGCACTACGGATATTGCATGATAATTAGAAAAATGCATTATAGAATGCAAGGAGTGACCATTCAATTGTGACAAAGACAATTGAACACTGCAAGCTCAAGACATAAATATGTGCATAAAATATGGCTCCTAAATATTCTGGAGTATCTTATCAAACTAGCAAACTAACTACGAGTTAATGCCACGGTCGGCAAATTCGAAAAAGCTGTAACTAACAAAAAATGAGTAATCTTTATCTTATTATATCCTTCAGCATGAATTCCTTTCCTTATATATCCCCGCCCCCAACCCAAATTCATGACACGGTGACAGCTTTGATGATCAGCAAATATTACGTGTTTGATGAGTAATACAAAGTAAGTTGTAGACATAATACTCTGCTTCCGGATACGTGCCATGTTAAACTAATCATTGCAAGTAATGTCTTTTTACATCGAGATAAAAAAATCGATGGAATCAATTTAGGAGTCACAAAATTTCTATTTGAGAGTGGCAAAAATGTGGTCGGAGGCTTTAACTTGATATCAGAAGCAGTGCTAAAAGACAGTGCAAGCTTTTAGTGAATATTTGCTTTAACAGTTAATTAACGAATTTGTAGTTGATGAGTAACTACAAGTATGCGTGGAGGAGTTGCCAATAGGTAGGTACATGCGTGTCTCGGCGCACGTGCGAGTCCTACTATTGCAGATAACATATTGCACAGTTGATAATTGATATAAAAAACCATGATAATTGTAGGAAGGAACGAAGACAATATTTGACTACTAGATTACTTTTTTGCAATAGTAATTTGGTATTGGTATACAGCAGACAAGGGAGGATGTGCATGTTAACTCAGTAAACGATATTATGTACCGTATACTAGTCAATTAACTTATTGTCTTATTGTTCACCAAGTGATCTGATATAAACGCATCTTTTATCATGATCTACACAGTCGTTTAGAGGTTGGTTTTCATTCAGTGTCTGTGAATGAGCCCTCGGCACATAACACAAGATCGCACTTTAGTCAAAGTGCTCATATAATACGTATTACGTGTGTACATATGTAAGCTTGCATTACTGTTGAAGATATCTGACTTATTGTTCGAAAAGACTTAAAATGCTTATTAAAATGGGGATCACTCATCCAGAACAAATCGGAACTCATCAAGCGTCGAAACTACATGAGCATACATCACGTTTACATACCTATATATAACATTTTTATGACATTTGAACCTTTTAGTAAAAGTGTGTGGCGATTGAGTAGTTTGCTGACCGTGGTGGTAGTTAACCTTGTGTGGATTTGCATTTTGTGAAAAAAAAAGATGAATATAATACCTAAAAGGCGGAAGTAGGAAAGAGTCAATATTATTTGACGCTGTCATCTTATGAAAAAGCTCAGAGCTGCAACTATATCACCATAATGCTCTCTAAAGCTTTGTTCCTTGCCTGTTTTTTGTTTAATTAATCCTTCCAAATATTTTGGAGTAATGGAATTAGATATGCCGTCCGTGCATCCTTTTCCTAAGACACGCAGCTGTAGGAAAAGGAAGAAGTAGCAAAAAATTAGCTAATTTGGAGGAAATTTCCGATCTCATAGTACTTTTCCGTGCCTCTATGCAATTTACATAATTTCCTTTGCATAAAAATTGTTAGGCTACACGTGATCTAAAACAAAGCTTAAGAAATGCACATGTAAAGTCGGTGTTTTTGCCTTTATTTTGCATTTTTTTTAGACCGTGATTGGTAGCTACTCGGATTGACGTCATAAAACCTGATCTGTCAAGATTTTTTTGGGGGTGCCGAGATAAACTTTTTATTTAAAACTAAATACGTTTATACTACTGTTTTTCTATATTGACGAACGAATGCGTGCTTCACATTTTAAGGTTTGTACCCAGATGGACTTTTGCTATTGACAATATAAACTTTTTACTTTATATCTATGTAGTTTGACGTAATGTGTGTACTATAAACTTTACAGCATGCAGTTGTAGCATTGACTAAAATGTGAGCAACTTAAAACCTCTATGACCGAGACCAAGGCAGTAACAGTAAATGAAGCGACTAACTGTACAATATAGTTGGAAAAGGGACTTTCTACCCAGAATTAACAATTAAAGGTGCTTTCAAATAAAAAAGCTTCGCTTTATCGTGTCGGAACCTCAGCCTGACAACTAATATTTGAAATTACTTCTAACAAATTATGGCTTGAAACTTGCTTTAATACAGTTATACAAAATGAAATTGCACGGGGATTTCCGAAATATATCAAAACAACTCTCTTTCATGTAAACAAAATTATCTGCTTGTGTTGTAAATCAACAATTGATTGAATTTACAAAAAAGAAGAATAGCTTCAGGCTTTAATGTCTCCATCTCCATTCGGTTCTAGATTTTTCTGAGGCTTTCATTTTTACTGACCTGACCCAAGCCAATTGGTAAAAAAAATATACTATTTTAAAATTGTAGGTACATCAATACCTACTTTTATAACCATCTATTTATTATTAGGTAGCTACTGATTTTAAAAGTAACAAACACGCAAAAGCGGAATCAAGAATCTTATCCGACTGCAATGATGTGAGTGTAGCAAATTTAAAACTCACACGAAAAATTCAAACAGTATAAAACTGTAATTTGCAATTTTAAAGATTTGTTGTTCGTTAAGGCAGACTTGCAACAAACGGGTTGGCAAAATTTCGACAACGGTGTAGGTTACATAATAGCCCTATTAAAGATTGATTAACTAAAGCAGGATAGGCATTATCTAAAAAATTGCATGTTCTCCCAACACTCATCCTCCATTTCGTTGCATGCTCAACATTTTCGCAAAAAAAAACCATTGCAAGAAAAATTTCGACTTCACTTCGTATTAATGTGATTTAGCACAAGGACTTTATGCACTCAGTAAAACTGACCACTGACAAATTTCTCAGGTAGATAATAAAAATACGTAATTTATTTTCCTTCAGTTTGTTCTCATTTCCTGTTATGAATCGATGATAACATGGTAGATTTTAGTTATTTTTCTTTTAAGGAGAAAGACATGCATGATTTATTACATGGCACAACATTATGGTCCTGTGAAGGTGTTTGGAACAGCCTAAAGTGCTACAATCTCATGAAAAGTGTATCTTTTGTCAGCAACATCATATATATTAAAGTGGATTGTTAATTAGATTGTGTCCCTTAATATGGGATACTTTATTACACATGATCCTGTTGTTTTGTAAGTTTTCTCCTCTTAAACGATGTCATGGTCAATTTGTCAACATAGGTAAAGGTGTGTGTGGTCTTGCTTATTGAGTAATATGCTAACAGCTACACTAAACAAAGTCGAGCGCGAGCGGTAATCTTAGTTGTTACTTTAGTGCGCAAAAATGAATGAACGAAGGTAGTTAGATACTTATCAGATATTGATGCGTTCATGATACAGCGTATACAATGACAGGTTAATGGACAAGCATTTAATGGTCGCTGTACAATTTGAGTTATGATGATGTGCCTACTCATCATTTGTCATTGCGAGTTTACACTTGACTTCATGGTGTAATTTACATTTACCTTGGACCGTAGAGATGTTTACGGTAGTTTTAAAAGTTTATAATGGACATTAGGAAAATTCATTTAATGCAGCATTATTCTCATTGAATTAAATGCAATTCAGCGTAGCATTTTGCAAGTCGAAAAATGTATATAAAATTTTCATACATTATATTAAAGTACAAAATCTGGAGAAACATATCATGAAAAGTATCAGGATATAAAGAAATTGGGTATATTCATTTTTTGTATGATATTGTTTCATTTGTTTGTTTAATTTTTTTTCTATTCAATTTTCTCACACAGCGTTTACAAGAAGTACAAAAACATGTTTTACGCTATATTTTTTCTTAAAAGTTATATTGTTACGTATAACCATATCGTTATCAACTTTCAAAATAAGCTGCTAAACATGCTACTTATAAACTAATCCAGTTTTTTGGTATTGTTAGGCAGCATGGGAATTTTTTCAATCTGCCTTTTACTGAATGATCACATTATTTGATGGCTGCGCATATGAATGCACATTTCGCCCACACGTAAAGTTCAACATATTTTATGCAATACAAAACAAACATTTAATACTTTTTTCGCTAAAAAATACGCATTAAATAAAATTTACAAAACATTTTCTACCTATTTGAAACTTGTATACGTAGTTGAAATAGAAGAACGAAAACATTATTCATGGAATATATTAAATACAGAGAACGTTGCTTTCCTTTCAGTCATCTTATCTTACTCCTCCCCTCCCTTTCCCTCCCTCACTTTCCCCACACCCACAGACCAAACAAGGGATGCAGCATGTTGGAGATGAAGCTGAGCAACGGGTGCTTCAATTTGCTTCCCATCCACTCACTGTAGATTATTGCTGTTGAACTGAACATGAAGGTGATTGTAACGATGAACATGTATGCACCCAATACAATCAGGCCAATCACGCCATCCATGGTGGTATATTCGGTAGCAATTTGAGCGTCCATTGTGATCACAAATTCTTTGAAAATAAAATTATGCAATTATTATAAGCTATAATAAGTAATTCAAATAATTTCATAAAATTTGATCACAATAATGCATACAGAACTTACCTGAAACTACTCCTTACTCGATAGAAGTCAAATGGCAAGTGCGACTATAACAATCTTCTCTCGGGTTTCCTTTCCGGCTACAAAAAGGGTTCGGATTCACACTGCAAAAGAGGAAGATGCACACTGGTATTAAATTTTCAGGCTTTACTGATCTGCTTTTTATTCCGACTTTTTATTGCGCAAACAGAAAATAAAAAGGATAAAAACAGAATGAATTTGGGTAATTTGCGACCGCAATATACGTAGATTTAAGTGAGTGTTAAGTTATAAGTGGTTTGGGACGAAGGAAGGAACGCTACGTGCACACAATTGAGAATCTGGAGTTGTAATGCTCGTACGAATCAAAAAGTTTGCTAATATCTGACAGAAAAGAATGGTTAATAGTGAGTTAGTTACTGACGTAATTCTTTAATCTTCAAATTGATTTTGCTTGATGAAGATAATGATAAGAGTGCACTAGCTTATACCAAGATTCTTAAAAATACGCGAGATTTTTACCCTTTCATAAGCAAAAATGATTCATCTTTTTTCTAAGTGAGATGACTAGGAATACCCCAAAATATTTTAGTGTTGTGATGGCTCTCTTTTCTATTGTCTTTTTTGGCTACAAAAAAAGCAAAATTACATATATACGCTTTGCTATAGGACGCTGCTTCTTCTTACTAAACATGACTTAAGTTGAGATGTATGTAAAATGCGCATACCTGTTTTTTGTCCTTGTCTTTCGCTTATTAACAGTAATAGTAATCTTCAGCTTAGCTCTGCCACTACCTTAAATCTAAAGATGTGTTCAGGCCCACGGCGGATATGAAACTAACCTGTCTTCATCTTTGTGGCTGCATCTTGTAGTAGAGCTTATATTGTGTATGCAACTATTGTCAACAGTATGGATAACGTACGATGTGTACACTAAAAACTCGTAGAACAATCTCCAAAATCGTTTTTTTAGGGATTTCTCAAGAAGATCGCTTCTCCTGCTTGTTAGTGTAGGTTGGCTTGCTGATGATGGTGCCTAAGATTTGTAATAATAGGCAAGTAACGAGTTGTGTAGATGAGAGACTCAAACGGATGACGTTTGTCCAATTCAAGGATGCCTTGGTAAAAACCAAAGACGCTTTTGCTTACCACAGGTACACATGTCTATTATGATTCATGTCGCACATGCCTTCTTAACAATGCTGTCTAAAAGTTGCCACATCATATCATATTGTTGTCGCTTGCAAACCATGGGTTCTATCAGCAAAGGTTTAAGAGCGAAAAAAACGAGATGAAGATAATTTCATCTCTCTAGTAAATTTTATAAACATAGATATATATGCACGCGTGGAGTGACGTGGTTAATGTGTAAAGTCTCAATTTTATTTCTTGTAATTAAGAGGGAGACTTCACGGGAAAGATTAGTGTAGTTAGTGTAGAACACTCGTTAATTGCGTGTCTGCATGTGATATGATAATTTCTTTTGTTTTTTTAGCTTTATGATTGGAACATTAAAACATGCAAGCAGCCACCTGCATTGTGCATAATTGCAGATCGGCTACGTATATTTTAATATTTTACTTTAATTATGGTATTCTGTTGCGCTATTATGTCAACCATCTGTAATATTTTGGGAAATAGAAGTACAAGACTATGACATTTGCATATTATGATGTATGATTGTGACATTTATTTTTCTAATCATTTCAGATTTAGCATTTTAGCACTATAAGGTGTGTGTCAAACATGTTATATGAGTCGATGTTTCTTCATCAAATCCTCACCCCTCTTTGATAAAACAGGAATAGGTATACTTATTTCTGTTCTGTTCATATTAAAATGTTTCTGGATGAAAAAGCACTTACATGTTTCTTGCATTGCATGTACGGAAACGACTTGAAGATGTGCAATTATTTTATGGAATGCATGCCCATGCCATGCCCATACAAGCTTTGTGTCGCCGGGTCATATAACATATTATGCTTCTATATTGTTGCAAAATAAGTGCATTCATTTAGAAGTTCCTCGACGATTGACATTGGCTTGAAGGAAGTCCAACGACTGGTACTAAAACATTGAATAAATATCAAGTTCAAGGTTAATGTTCCCTCTAAACAAACAACATTTTAATCAGCAATAAAAACAAACCTTGCACCATATCCTCTACGATTTTATATGTCAACTAACTGGCTAACTAGTTAATTAATATCAGGACCAGATGGATGAAATGCAAATAAAACCCCATGTAAAACCTGAGTTAAATGAAGGAACGGGAGTTTTAATGATGTACATACAGCAAGTGTAGTGTAGCCCAGATTAAAAGGGGATGGAACGATTTCATCATCGGTTAAATATTGGGTGATGTTAGTTTTTCTTCATATCACACGCCTAAGTTGTCTCCTAATAGTGTAAATTCTAAAGTCTCCCACTAGAAATAGTTTTAAGTAGGTAGTCAGTATTAGCATTGACCTTGCACGCCTTTATGTACTAAAGGAATCTCTAACTCTTGTACCACAGGGTAAAGAGTGACGCTTCAGTTTAATTGCTTCTAGACTTTTTCTGTTGAATGAAAATGAAAATACCTTTTAATCACTTATGCAGCTATAGCCGATAATATGCAGATTTTATCAACCACTATATTACTTGTAAATTGTATTACATGTAAATATAATGGGCTGTTCTTTAGTATACGGGTCCGCGCCTATGGCGCTGAATTGTATATGAAAAGAAAGCCCTTGAGCTGGGGAGTCGAATGACACCCCTCTCGGGACCCGCAAATGAGGGGTTCGCCCCCCAGGGGTAATTTTGCAAATTGACCCAAACCTGCATTTTACATGCATTTAACGTGTCTCACTTCACCCCAATTGAAGGCGGGAGTTACTGAAATAGCTGCACA
>JAQIXW010001895.1:0-17327 GCA_034700685.1 Willowsia buskii | reverse complement strand
ACGATCAAAAGCCATCCCACTAACATGACATATTTTTGAGAATATGGATAAATCTTAATTGAAAAGTAGATTAGCTATCACCAAACGATTAATCCCAATTGAATCAAACAATTGTAGTAGCAAACTCATATTAAACAATTTTTACATGTAGCATGTCTCCAACATTCCAATCCACAAAAAAACACACTCACACATTTTATTACCAAGCATCGCTCCTGCAGTAGCATCGACAAAATACAGAGATGAGTCAGCGTAAATTTTCAATTTTAATGAACTCATATGGTTAGTGAGCAGGAGCATCATTGGATCATCTCAAAATTCACAGAAGGCATGATTATGAACTTTTGAATAGATTTATTTCTGAAGCGCCATACGGTACATGAGCTTATTCAGAATTGTTTTGTCTTGTGAAGTGCACTTGTCTGCCTGCTCCCCCGTCACTCAGACTGGTAATGAGTAACCTTAACATTGAAAGTCTGAAATTGGCAATCAAAGCATGAAACAACATTATACATTGTCAATTGTGCATTTTACAATGATCTTCAACCATCCAACTACACACATGCCTCTTCGGTTAATGATCAACAAAGAAGCTCCTTAAATGCTCATTCACTCACACACAAGTCACAACTCGCATAACAGTGGAAAGCAGAGAAGCGCAAGTGTAAAATGCTCTTCTCAACTTCTCTTCTGCAAGTTTGCCCTGTTGTATGATCATCTTTGATGGTGAAAATGAAGAGATTGTGGTGGTGGCAAATACGGCATCGGGTGGGAACAATAACGTTTCTTCAAGAATATCCCCCTCTTCATCTTGTACGATTTTGAAAATATGCCCCGGCCAAATAACTATTGCACTATGTGGGCTTTTTCAGATTGCTAACAATGAATTTTCTTTTTTCGCTTATTTTCCATACAGTTACGTTGAAATTCTCCTCATCATTATCATCATCAAAGGAATGAATGGAAGAAAAGCAAACAGGAGTGAATAAGTAAAGTGTGTGTGTCACTCAAATGCTATTTCTTCTATTTTGAGTGTTTTTCTTCACGAAGACAAGAGGAGGATGAGTTGAGACAAGATGCAAAGAAGGAGAGAAAGAAAGAGATACAAAAAATAGACAAGGGAGACATTTGTTTTTTTATTCGAGTATATTCCTCATCTCACATTTACCATTCTTCTTCTGTATACATTTTACCAACAACCAATAAACATTCCTTATCTCATCTTTCCCTCTCTTGGTCTTTTCGAAACGAACTATATTATTATTTTTCATTGTATTTTTCATGCGAAGGTTGAAATTATTTTGTACTTTTGCGTTTGGATGTTGCAGCTCCTTAAAAACATAATTTACTTAAACTGTACCATTTTTTCCCGTTCCTCCTCCTCTTTCCACCGCGATTTTAAGCGACAAAACCACTTTCATGTGAAGTGATCATGATGATTTGGATGATTCTGGTTTTTTATGATGATGATCATCATCATGTTCACGATGATACGAAAATAGTAATTTTATACGCATTTAAAAGGAGTATACCGGGGTAAAAAGGAGATCCAACTGAGTTATTAAAAAAGAATGATTCTTCATGGGAAATAATGTGTTCAGTACAGTTTTTTCGCTGAAGGAGACAGAGAGGACATGAAGCCAAGCAAAACTAGAGACTAGACCACGTCGAATTTTACCCTAAATGGTTCGGCTCTTTCTTTTCTCTTTGCATCAAACTTTACTTGTTTTTACTCAACTATCATTTTACATTATTAGTTTCGTGTAGTCCTTTCATCTCTTTTATGTGCATGCCAAAAAAAATCTTGTCACTTTTGCTACCAATTTCGTTCTGCTGGTTTATTGCAGTTCACAGTTTAAATCCTATTTGTACACCTACTCGTACCGTAAGATTGGCATTTGATATGAGTGTACACTGTTTTGACATTTACCAACTGCGCAGGTGCATACTATAATAATAATTGCAGAAATTGATACTGATCCACTATCTACCTATGCATAACTTTCATCAAGGAGAAATGCCCATACGTCAAGTGACCATTACGAATTGCTGTACATTGTTGGAAGAATGACGTGCATTTAAGAGTTGAGTAGTTGAGGGACAGTCTCTGTTGAGAAGTTATTGCTGACAGTGGTCAGTTTTCAAAACATTAAGCAATAAAGAGGTTGAAAACTGAAAACTACATCCTGTTTGTGACTTCCGACTTCCCTACTCAAATTCTGATTAAATCTGGTTAACACAGACAAAAAAAGATGCGTTCATAACTTTTTAAGAAAAAAGTTTTTTTGGTCACTTATCAATCAACCTATGTGTTTTACTCTCACCATCATTTAAAATGCCATATAAATACACTGACAAAAACACATTTGTCATGTAAAAATATCTGAAATTTTTTATTTCCTTTTGGTAAAACAGCGTGTCCCTAATTAACTGTTACCTTTGATGAAATACTAGTTGTTTGGTTTTTTATTCCTAACTGTATTGTTACATCACATCGTCATAATAAAGCGGTCTCCTCTCATAAAAACAATGCTTTACCAAGCATGTCTTTTCATCATTATGTTCTGGGTCCTAAAAATGTTCTGATAGTCTGATGGTTTTAATACCACATAAATTCATCTCATTATGAAGTTTTTGTTGAAACAAAAGACAAATGCGATTTTGCCAAAATAAACAAGGCGCAAAGCAAAGGTGCTCATAAAGTGCTCTACTGAAGTACAATACATGACGAGTTATTACGTTCAGGAAGTTCATGCACTTGATTGAACTTCGCCGTTCCTCTGTTGATGCAAATTGCAACTGCAGTAAGTAATAATAATATAGTAATGATCAGAAAGTATTAAGTGTAGTATGAAGCATCGTTATTTTGGGATGTAGTGCATGAATTTATTTTTTGATGGAATCTTGATACATTCAAACACGCTAATAGATGATCCTGCTATTATATTAAAGCATAGATCATTATCGGGTTAAGTTAATTTGTAACAACAACAATAATCAGACTTTAATTCATTTTGATGTACTGTGAAACGGTGCTATACGGTTAAGTTTATGAGATGATTTAAACAAGGCTTAGCGAAAAGCAGAGATGCTGTATATGTTCAGCATACATCTATTTTCATGATGCTAGCGTATTGTCTTTTAAAACCTTGCCTGTCTGTTTGCAGTCGTCGAGGGGTCTTATGTGCAAAGCCGGAAAAGGAAGTTTGCATGAAATATGACGGCAGCTCAAGCTGAGTTAGTCTAATTCATCTTCCCAAATGAATTCATACAACATGCATGATGAACTATTTTATTTTATTTGAGACATAAACACACATACATAATGGCAACAAAAATTTTTTATGGGGCTACACGGACTATGACACGACACCATATAATGATAAAGTGTGTAGCTCCGATTTCATAACAGCTTTAATTTTTTTATCTTCGTGTGGTGGTGAGATATGGTTAGTAGACCAAATGTACATCTGCAGCCTGTATAAAACCAGACATGCACACAAGTTGTACTTTTATGAGAAATCTTAAACCACAAATTGGCCTAATAATGGTTTGTTTTTGTTAAATGTTGGTCTTGTGATCGGCCGGTGGATTACCGCACTGCTTTTTTAAACGACTCATGTTACGATCAACAATGCTAAAGTGTATAAGCAAATTCATCTAGACGAAATATAATCGCTTTATTGTTAATTTCACAGCACATATTTTGTTGGGGACTCAAAATTACATAGGTATCTACTATGAACAAATGCACTCAACTTATGTCATGTATGTCATGCGTAATTATTATTATAACTAGAATTCAAAAATAGTAGACAAGCATTGAGTATAGTGCAGTTGATTTATGTATGTGATACAAATAATAGAAATTTTGTGTCCAGCAAAAGTGAAAAAATAAATCCAATTCTAGTAAATGGCTACTGGCAAAGTAGTAATGGTCTTATTCTTGTCCGTCGCAGATGATGCATACATAACGTGAGATATTATTTAGGACCTAGTGTTTACGTATATTCTATTCTATTACGTATTACATCACAATTCACAATAAAAAACGAACAACATTTCTTTTCTACATCCGTATCCATAATCCGTTCATCATCGTGTTTTTAAATTTTTACAATCTATCATTATTGCTTCCACCGCACAAAATACCGTTTTCCTGCATGTTGGTTTTGGTCACAATACCAATCACAACAAAAAGACAAACTCAAGTAAGACAAAAAAAAAACTTGTATTAAAAAGAACAAGCATGAATTCGTATAAAAACCGTGTTTTACTTTTCATAAAACATCCTTTGGTAGTGGATGTGTTGGTTTACTTTAAAATCTTGGTTGTGGAATTGTGAGTTTGTTTGAAAATAATACACTTTTAAAAAGTAAAAATGCAAAGCATCTCCTCGCTTTTCCCAGAAAACAGACAAACTGTCATGAAGTCAACTCGACTGAATGTGCCTGCTAACTCAAAGTCACTCTACTTTCAGGATTTTACACGTAGTTAAGCCATGAATAAATTGCTTTTCACAAAAAATACTCGTTCATAGCAAAGCATAACAGTATACCAAATATTTTTAGTGTTTAGCTCCTGGCTATGTTATATAACTTATCCATTGCATAACTGAAATGGTCAGATGGATAGCATCCTTATGTACTCCCCACTAGTAAACATATAGGTTGTTCAGATCATTGAGATAGTTAAGAAAAATTAGCTTACTGCGTGTGTGGCTCGAGTAGAAATGAGAGGAAACATAAAGGTATAAAGCGCACTCAAAGACATGAGCATAATCTTGCACAAAAACACTAGAATTTTTTGTTCTACCTGTCACTTTTTTCATTAGACAGGAGTAATGACTAGTAAAATTAGTATATGAACATAATGATGTGCACAAGAAGTTCGATTTCTTTTTTCCTTAATCAGATGGCCCATCCATAAAAAACATGATAAAAAAAGTAGCGTTCCCTTCAGCTTCATATAGGTTTGTTAGTAAAATTAAACACACAGTGGTACTGTGATCAATGGCTAAAAAAACTAGCAAATGTGAAATCACATTACTGGTTACTTACTTATTTATGATGTACAGTAATTTTTTCCCAATTTGTAAGCAATATTTTACGACTGAATGGCTCCCTCACCTTAAAAAGCCTATTCGTACAAGATAAATACGACAGGGAACACAGAAACAGGAGTTCTAAAAAGCTTTAAAAGGTTTTATACATTTCAAGAGAGCTCCTCAATACAAAGATAATCAATTCCGATGGCTATACAGTCACAAGAAAAAGTAAACTAATGAACTTTCCGGTTTTGTATGAAGGGCAGTAGCGAAATTCACACCAACATTGCCATCCCAGAAAGTCCTCATATTTTATGCTTATCATTCATTACTCACGCATTATGCCCTATCGTACTATCGTACATCTAACCAAACGAACAAGTACCATGATAGATGAAATGAACTAGATTTTCGTGTGCATTAGGGTGCCTTCTGGTGGTGTCCCATATGAGTTTGTGAATGTACATGTGGGAGATGACAGATATGCATTTGTGAAATTTATGACTTTTTCCCCATCCCGGAGAAAAGTATGACTTACTGGTTGTGTAAAGTCACTAAGCATAGTGTCATTATCGAGGGTGACGCATATGCATAATTTACTCCAGAAAAAGGAAGATGAAAAAAGGATCAAGATTATTTCAAGAGGAGATATAGAAATCGTCAAGATGAAGCACTACTTTTTTACGCACTTCATGAATCTCCTAAAGAAGCTAGCTAGAAAGAAAGTGAGACGAGATGGATGACGCGGGGTGAGTAGAAATCATATACCACGCAAACCAAAATACTAAATGCTGTATGATCATCATCATCATCATACTCCTCCGCAAGCTCAAAGATCATTATATGATTGGCATCCCTTGGTTCATTGACGAGCTTGCGGAGATGCATTCAGTGTGAAGAAAAACATGTCATATTTTTTTCTAAATGATGAGTCCAACCGGTTCAAAAGGGCCCATTGAAGATGACGATGAGATGGGATCCATTTACAAAAAACATAAACCGCCACTAACCACACCGCCAAACGCAGCGCTCTACGACGCAATACAAACACGAAAAACGCTGCACCTCCTCACCTTTCGCCCCCTACACAATGTTTATGTATGTTTACCAACATAAATTCATAAATACAACGAGTTTCAATTTGCTACAGGACATGAGCAAAAGGATGCGTTACTGTTTTTTTTTACAATAATAATTATCCAAACTCCTGCTGTTCCGAAACTCGTGTTGGGGAGGGAGAGTAGTAAAAGGATGATGACGACGGGATTATGTATCAAAAATCTATCTTTTGAATATACTTCTCTTGATGATGATGATGATATTAACGGATTGAATAAATGACAATGTGAGAGGCGCAGTCATCAACTCATCATCCTGATATCCTTCTTAGATTTGTGGCTTTGTTGTTGTTATTCTATGATCAGCATCATATCTCATCTCATAATATCATCATGGAGTTTGCTCGTGTGCGGAGTATTAGTTTTTCCGAGTGTTCATGTGTCACTCATCACGAACGACACTTTTCGTCGCGACCGAGCAAATTATAAAAGAAGTTCATAGTCATTCTCTGGCTGATGGTTTTTTTTGGTGTGGTGCACTGGTAGCACACGGGAGTTTGTAGTTTTCTTAATGCGAGTATACCAAGTATATTATATGAGCGTGTGGTGTAATTTAATGTTTTTATCTATGCACCATGGAATATTAGCAGAAGACACATGAACAGCTTTTGTTGATGGTGTTGATGATAATGTGTATTCATAAAAAAAAGTTGAAAAGTATTTTTTTTAGCTTTAGCCTTTTCTTACATTTGAGCTGAAGGATGAATGGAGAGCCATTGACATCCCATGGATTGGATTCTTCCTTGTCTTGGATGCGAATGGAGAGCCCATTTCCGGCAATTTTTATTTTCTTACAGGGCAAAAAACGGTAAGAGGATTGGTGTATTCAAAACTGAATCGTAATGAATGGAATTCCTTTCCCCTTTATTTTGCAATGTCCCCCTCCCTCACGTTTGATGCGAACCTGTTTAAATATTTTGAAACAACAAAGACAAAAATTTAAAAAGAAAAATATTTTATGGAATGCATTAAAGTGTGACCTTCAAATTTCAATACACATATAAAGAATTATTATTATCGTGTGAAGTGAAATGATAACGAACAACTCCTATATATTCAACTTATTTTACTGCGCAAACACACACTTATTATTTGAAACCGGATATTCTGTTTACTTACACTTTTCCTAAATGCAAGAAAAATAGTTAGCCTCTGTCCCTTGGGCTATGTCTTTCAATGCGAGCAACAACACTAGTAGCTCTTGTAACATGTTCACATTGGAGAAAAAAGTTTTCCTGTGACGATGATGATAATAATCGCTCTGTAAAATGTACCACCGGAGGGTTGATGACGAAAATGGGTTTCCTAACTTCCAGCTCAGAGAGTTGTTGTAAGTTGTACTACTACCAGGGTGAGTGAATTTTCTTCACCCAGTAGTACCACCAATAGTGTACAATCACCACACCACCACCCTCAGGAGAGAAGTAGCAGGGAAAAAATGTCAAGTTAAACAGATTTCTCTCAAGATGAGCACATAAAGTTTTCAGAACAAAGTGAAGAAAATCTGGTTTCTATAATCTGACAAAGTTTTAACATGACGAGACAAAATGAAGCACATCCACACAAACACACTTTTGCGTTTCTCATAAAAATTAGTCTCTATGAAATTCACACAGGAAAAAAAAAATTCTCTTGTTTAAAGACACAGAGTTTCTTCTTCCTAAATTGCTGCTCCTCCTGTTTTACGTGTCCTTTGAAACTTTCTTTACGACGTTTTCGTCGATTTCACGCTAATAAATTTCCTTCCTTTCTACACACATTTATTCTCATAAATGTTCGCTAGAAATCACTGGAAAAACTAATATGTACATAAGGAGACACTTGTAATGGTTCGTTTTGAAAATATTACCGGCTCTCCAAGAAAAAAAACTCATTCAAAAAAAAAACAGTCTGCAATAAGTCGTGCTTGTGTGGCTTTATGTCTTTCTTTCTGTTCAGATATTTCTAGCATACGCAATGCAACAAGCAACATGCACCAACCGTTCTATTGACTTATGATTATTGCTTCAAGACTCTTAATAAAGTAAGATATACAAAGGTCTGCCGGTTCCGCTTTATGTTTTACGAAATTGGTTACAAAACTTTTTCATGTACCCCAATAATTTCTATCTTCTAAACAGGAACTTTTAAGGAAACAGAAAATTCCGACAAATTACTAATAATTACTTTGTTTATACATTATTATGGACTTGTAGAAGTCTTTTACGAAGAATGAGTAAGTAGTAGTTTCCAGACTTTATTCAAACATGTACACCTTTCTTCGCTAAAGTAAAATAGGAACTTTTTTTTTATATTCTGGCTTGTATTTTCATAGGTAATTTAGTATGGAATAGTGAATTGATAATCTACTGGAAATCCTACATTATTAGCAATTCAGCACTCTTCTTGATATGATCTTTTAAGATTACGTGTGGAGCGCGTGATCTTGATCTTGACTGGACACAAGCACCGATGTCACTGGAGGAAAACTCTCAACTGAGCTATAGAGCTCGGATGACTGGGATGCGTAATCGAAAATACCCCGAATTCACAAAGCATGCCTCACATCTCCTTTCCATTCCTCACTCTAGTCGTCTTCTTCTTCAACTCCTCCTGAATTTTCTTTTCCACTTCTTGAAGACACTTTTTGTATCTCTATCTATTATTATGCAACTTCATTGCTTAATAAGAACGTTGATGATGATGGTAAGGATGAGGGTGATGTGATGTCTGCAAAAAACACGGACGTAAAAAAAGTCAGAGAGAAAGAAGTAGCACCCAATGCTATGCTTGCAATGCAGCAACAACGGCAGCGTAAAGGAATCACAAAAAATGTACTTTGGTTTGTTAGCTTTGCTTATTTAAGACTAAAAAGAATTTACGCACTTGCTTGCATCTATCCATCTATTTCCTGAAACAACACCAATAAACAGGAGCCGTAGTCCAAGCATATATAGCGTATATGTTATGTGGGTATAATATTATCTTTTTTAGTATTCAACTTGATCCCAGAAAATCACGAGTGTGACACGAGAAGTTTTTTTTTTCCTGTATGGAAGTGTGTATCTTGCGAATGGATAATATAAATAATGTATTTATTCTTCCATGTAGAGAAGTAAAAGGCACCCAAGTAAGAAATGTATTTTTACTAATGGATCAATGGATGGATGCTTACTTGTTTCCTTTTTTTACTACATAACTAACACAATTGACTATGGCTACTACTATGCTGCTGCTGCTACTGCTCGAGTTTAGTAGCATCATTATGCCATGGTTTACTGGTTAAAAGACTGACTGACTCTATTCTATCTGCTAGCATCACTAACTTCACAATAATAATCTCTTCTCCTCTGTGTGAGCTGAGGAGTAGACGGAGGAGACAAGTGAGCAAAGACCAAAAAACGTAAGGAGAAGAAGAGGAAGAACTTTTTTTCTCACTTTGATACACACAAAACTCTTAACATAATAATGTTATGCATACAAAGAGGCAACAAAGATAATAATATGTGCATATGTGCGTGAATGCTACTTAAAAACACACACAGTAAAGATCTTTCCCTACTAAACAATATGAATGTGTGCGGTGTGTGATGTCACTGGTAAATTGTAAAAAGAAAGGATACAGATTATATGATTTTTCAAACGTATATATGGAGAATGACAAACAAGTGAGGTCTCCTCTTTTTTTTACAGTGGAGGAGACAAAGACTCGCTACTACTTTTACTCTCCTCGTGATGATGATGGTGGCATGCTACTACAAATATATAAGAGACTTTGAAGACGTTTTCCTCTCAACCTCTGCCTTCCAGTTTAACGTTTTCCTAATGACGTTTTGTTTTTTGGGTGATTTTCCGGAGTGAGCCTTTTTGGATTTTTTCTTCTACTTTGTCACTAACTATGCTTTTGGGTGTCGCATATACAATGTACGCACTATATACGGACTCAACGTGCTTGTCGGTTTTTTTTGAAGAGTTTAAAGCATCAAAAATGTCCCGTGTCTCACAATACTTTTTAAACTTTTATATACCTTATGAGGGGAAAACATCACACCACTGAACTGCTCACTGAACACAGTAAACGGGTAACACTTTTACGTGCGGTTTGTGGTGGTGTGTGGCGCGACTATGGGATGTGACTTGAGTTCTGCCTATTTCAACTGAAAAACGTACGGAAAGAAGAGAACAATGTATTCATTTTACAGTAAGAAGGCGAGAAGACCTTCACATTTGCTTATTGTTGGGGATGTGTTCATCATGCTTCGTTCTCCAAGTGTGCTCGTCGTTGTGGATTTCACACAGCAGTAGTAATAATACAAACGTGCACTACTAGAATGATGATGGCATAACTTAATGATGTAACGGAAACAAGGGACTTTGGAGGTCGCCACTCAACAAAAATTCTACCACTGTTACTCTTACTACTCTACTCTTTTGCGTAGTTATTCACTGTCTAAATTTCTTCAAAAGTATAATATAGAGAACTATCTATATAGTAGGACACGACAAGAGACAAAAAAGCAAAATGGGAAGGAATTGTTTTTCCTCCGTCTTGTTCTTTTCTTATTATTGCACCCTTCCCTCGAGTTACTCCTTACACTGTAAAAATAGAATTTAATTTAATACTACTAATGCACACGCTTCAAAAGTACATACAAAACCCTTACATACTCATGCATTCAGTGTGCAACGAAATGTGGTTTTAGAAGAAACTTAACTAAATAGTAAATTGTAGGAAATTCAAATAAATACAGTGTGTTGCATAATATGTACTCATAAAGATACATTTTCTTTCTCTACAACTTCTACTACACGTCCACGTCCACAATAAGCAAGTAATGAAAGAAAGAGTATATCTGCAGCACTTTAAAAAATTTGTGGCAAGAGTGTAGTAAAATGGTCTGAAAGATGCCCAGTATTTAAAGTAAAAGTTGCATTCATGAAGACGGTAGTAGTCGAGAATAGTATTTGGCAAACACCGGTATATGAACATTACTACATATTATTAGTATATGAATACTCATCATCAGTAGGCTATATCTGTTTTATCTATGAAAGCTGTAATGCTATCATTGCTATCATGCTACCACGTCAGTTTTACGTACACATTCATTTGTGTTTTGTCAGTGATCTGTCCTTTTGTGGTAACAAGGATCATTAGATCGATAATGAATAAAAGCAGAAAATGCAGACAGGCTGTGTGCGCCATGAAAATTACGACAGCGGCCCTAATCTAGACAAAGTCCAATTAAAACATTTCCTTTAGAAACGCTAGAAGATTTCCTTTTGTCTCGGTGGATTTTGTCACAATACATAAATTATATCACTGGCTTTTATGTAAACCTTCACTTTAGAGCTTTTTCAAATACACAGTTGAAACCAAGACTTTTATTTTGGAAAGCAAGTTCTTTATTAACCTGTCTTACCTTTCGATTCGGTTTTTTAAACACGAGGAGGCAACACCGGCTTCACGATTTTTAAATAAATATCCTGTGCACTGAAGAGAGTGAACATTTTACCTTTACAGAAATTTGCTTTCTGCGCATTCATCGGTTAAAATTTTGGTGTGATCGTTCACTAACTCTTACATGATGTTATTTTGATGATGATGAATATTATTTCTGCGGGCACACAGTAGCAAACAGTGAGGAGAGATGATGTTGCAGAGTTCTATTCTATTTTGTGTTTATTTCACTCCACGGTTGGATAATTTTGAGAAGGAAGGAGCGTGTAAAAAAAGAAGACAGAAACGATAATAACAAACCAACATCATGTATTATTGAGAGGGGCACAATGACTCCCAAATATTTTGAAGTACACAAGTACAGTATCCTGATGTGATCTTACGTGCGCCAGCTTCAATATGAAAACCGAGCTTTAGCTTTGAAAAAAGTAAAACCAACCAAAAACGTTAGATTAGACCAGAAAAAATATATCCACGGATGGACTGCCACTATTGCTGGCTATATTACTTACATGTAAATATACACGTTTGATGATGATGGTTATGCAACAGGCAGAAAACTTTGTACGGTTACTTTACACATTTTTGATATCTCTGCTAATTCCCTCAGTGGATTTGCAGTTTGCTGCTGCTGTAATGCAATGGATTGATATTACGATGATGTATTTTGCGTCTTTATCAAGACCAGAGTTGGTCGCTTTTTTGCATTTAAAGTCGGAGGAAGTGCACCATTGTGGTTGGGTAGAATATGCACAGAAAAAGAAATCCATGAATTTGTATGATCATCACATCATGATCACCAAACTACCGCTTATAAGTAGTATGCTGCATAATTCAATTTTATTTCATTTTTATTGTTACAAGTTTTGATTTGAATTTATCCATTTTTTCCTATTGTATTTTGTGAAATTAAAGACTATTTCGCCTGTGAATTTGTGGTGTTCATGATCACGAGGTAGTCGTTTGCACAAAATTCTGAAAACTCGTATTTTAATAGTTTCTTTGGATTGAGGAACATCAAAAAGATGTGTCATTGATAGAGTAGTAACTACAACGTGAGTTGTACCGATACGCTGTGTTTAACAACGATGATTGCATTAATACTCATTTAAGTTTTATAGAGAGCTCACAAAAGCTCATATTTGACCGAACCTTAATCTAATGAAGCATCGAGGCTTTGAGCTGTATTGAATTACGCATGAGCAAAAGTACCTTGTATACTGAAATATCATGAATTTTTCTCCATGTCACTCGCCGAATGAAACTCACGTCATTCCTGATGATGATGTGCCAGCTTCAAATATTTCAACTTCACCTTTTGCAAAACTCAAACATTTCAAAGACAGTTTCTTTTACAATGAATGCTACAAAGTGGGCAAGTTAACCGGACTGAAATTAAGTGTGTAGGCTTGGCTTGTCCTACGAGGAGAAATGTCAATACGAAGAGTTGTAGTTAAAAAAATAAAATTAATTTAAAATCCAGTCCCGATTAATTTTATTATCTGTTAATGCCGTAGTGAGGTTATGATGCTTTAATGAGAAAAGGTGAGGTCATGAGTCACAGTTTTGTCGCCCATAAAATAGGTGCATGATGATGTATTAGTAAACATCAAATGGTCATTTGATTTTAGGTTCAAGTCGGTAAAGTTAGAATGTAAAAAGCTAGCAGGCAGACGCGTACGACACATGGATCATATAGCTTCAGAAAAGTATATGAATAATAAGTTATCAGAAAACAGATTTTTTAGGCCATACGATTTTGCACTTGCAGTGACACATTATGTACGATGCACTCGTGATGATGATGATGACGAACCGATTGCACATATCCGTACGTTTTCTAGGTGATCATGATCATACGCTGCAGAGATGATCAAAAAGAAGTTCCAAGTTGAGCTTCTCCGCCAGTCTGCGTTAGATCACAGACAAGGATGCAGGCATGATGATGTGATCAAAGTTTTGTACTCTTGCCAATGCTACTACTGCCACCAACAAAGTTGCTGGGCCATGCTTAAAAAGAGTGAAGGAAGGTAATGTTCATTAATGTATTCTCTTCACTTTTTCCACCACACAATTTCATATAAAAACTGTGTCAACAGCTAACATGCAAACTTATAAATTGATATTGTACATGAAAATTTATAAAAACTTTTCGGTATAAACAAAATGCAGCATCAAAATTCATGTTGGTGTAAGATACAAGCGGCGGCTGACACACAACTCAATAGAGGACATGAGTTTGGTGACAGTTGAAATAAGAAGTCCATGTTCTTCGTTTGGGTCTACTTGTTCTAGCGCTATGGAGTAGGAAAGTACGGAGGACATAAAATCGGGTAAAATTTACAATCTGCACTTCATTTATAAACGCAATACTACTCAGTCAGTTCCTCAGTTCCACATTTTATACATCCTCCACATGACTCGCCCTTTGCCAATAAGTCTGTATTTCAATTGAAGAATTTTTGGTACAAAATCGATAAAAAGGACTTTTTGTTGGGGTGCATTGCATGCATACCATCAGTATTTTCATTCATGTAGTTTTGTGAAGACATCTCAAACACTAATAAAACGCTTGGAGAAAACGTAGTTGTCACTCCGTGTTTGTAAATCTACAACCTATTATTATTATAAATATAAAAACACATTTCAACATACAAGATATAGTACATGTAGACGCACACACATGAGTATGAGTTTCAAATAAGGCTTCTAAATTTCATCACAATTTTCGAAATTGGATAATACCAGATGGCTCATTTTCTAATAAAACAGCGTAGCACACATAAAAAAGTTATTGCGGAAATGCATTGATTTTCTACAAGATATGAAAGATTTGCTGACGACACTGCATCAGATAAAAACATTATGTGTTCACCATGAAATTATATGCCCGTTCACTGATGAAGAACGAAGAGCGAACATGCGCATCTATTACAATAGTTAATCTATAAACTCTACGCAAGACTCGTAATTTGCTTTAACTCCTTCAAATTGCGTGAGTTACATAAGACTCATAATCCCCCTTTTTTGTAGTTTAAATTCGTAATTATGCATACCGACGCAAAATTTATGTATCACAGATTCGGCAGTACTGATCATGCTGAGAAAAAGGAATGAAAATGTTTTAGATGATTGCTGAAGCGAGTACCATCTTGACATCACAGCAGTAAAAAAAAGATATACCTTCGCAAAAGGTGTGTTCCCAATTTTCATGCAACACATCCATAAGACCCATGGAACAATGTGAGTATCAGATCATCAGGCAATACTGCACACTGTGACTGCTGACATTTTTTTATTTGTTTAGATGATGAGCATCTACATCATCAAGTAAACTTAAAACAGGCACACCTTGTCTTTGCGTGTTTAAATGAAATCGAAAATTACTTAGGTATATATATTTTCAGCAAAAAAAACGACACCATTTTCCCAACAATGCGCCTTAAACTGATTGAGTCATCTCGTCGCAGTTAGTTGATGATGAGCTTAAAAGAATGAATGGGATCTCAAAAATTGTCAGGCAGTGCAAATGAAGTAAAAAATATATATGATACACATAAAATGAAAAGCTGGTAGTAAAGTAGCCTCACTAAAGCTATTTATATGTATGGTCTTGCAATATAGTTGCAATGCAGAATCACATATGGAATGCAGAGTTAGTAGTGAACAGTGTACAGTATGGTGCAAGTTAAGTAGTCAAGTGTGGAGGTATTCAAGTAGACGAAAAACGATTTTACTACTTTACACTCTCTTGTGCACTTCCATTAAGATCACAAAGGAAGATACGCAAACATACCAGCGATTTTACTACAATACTTTTTTTTATCTACATTTAATATTTCCCAATTCCTTTTTATGTCTTTCAGATATCGAGCCTTTATTTCAACAGTTTTAGCCTGCTGAAAGTGGCTTGTTTATTAAATTAAAGTACGCACATAAAAGCTTTACCAAAAATCTTGAGCTGCACTTGTTTCAAAGTTATATACTATATACTGCTCGAGGTGCTCAGAAATTTTTTCCCAATGAGAGTAATAATTTTTGAAACAAAAAGAAAAATGCGTATTATAATAATATGGAAAAAAATATATGCTATGCGTATGTAGTTTATATTTACATAACGCACTGGTCGTAATGATGACACTGGAAGAGTAAGTTCGCAGTGCAGATTCATTTGTTCTGTCAGAGAGCATAGAAGCCTTGTTAGTGAACATTCCTCCAGTTTTAAGTACATAAGAATAAATGCTCATTGCTCAAAACCCAGTGGGCTCGCACTTATTGAAAAATGTAAAATTGTAACATCACATCAGCCATCAACCTCTGCTCTTTATATACATTTTGTATAGCCCCCTTAAAGATGACGATGCTGGGAAATAATTAAGGATTTACTCTTCACTTATTACAGAGAAACGCATAAAATGCGTGAGGAAGCGTGAGCAGAAAGGGGAAAAGAGGAAGTAAAGTTGGGAAAAGTAATGAGAAAAAATTGAATGAAATAAAGTTCAGGATTCAGAGAAGGATAATATAATGTGATGATGATCCTCGTGACAGTGCAGTCTTTTCATACATTGAACCCATCAACTAAAGACCTCAGAATGGTGGAAAAGCGCTATAATTTCTTCAAGGTTGATCGGCACTTGCGCCCAAAACTCCATAAAAGAATGGTTTTTTTTTTGTTCTCAAACAAAAAAACGTGTACTTTTGTCTGTTTCCCCATTTTTGTTTCTGCATTTTTTTCTGTAGCCTGCAAACACCTTCTTTCACTCGTTATCTGACAGGAGTATCGTCATCATGATGATAGTCATTGTCATTGCAAAGACATTAAATTCAGACAAGTTTTCACAGCGTTAGTTACGCTGGGTCTATACTGCGTGATGATGATATATACATTTACTATATGAAACCTCATCCTCATAACCAACAAGTGCATTAAAAAGTGTACACAATTGGTTTTCATATAGAGCAGCTTCTGCACTATAACAAAATGTTATGCATACGCACACGTCATGCCACAAATTTCAAATCTTTGCAGTTTGCATTTCTCTTTCGATTCAAAGTGTCTGCGTAGTCGTAAACTAAGGAAATATCTTTCGTAGCCATATCTTTTCAGAGGGATTGTACGATATTGTGCAGTATGGTATTTTGTAGGTAGGCTGATGCTTGAAAACTACTGCATACTATGGAATCTTCATTTCTGAGGAATTTCCCTAAAATGGAGTTCTTCTACAAAAACATTTCATCCACATATTTCTTAGTTTTCTTTCCTCTTCCTTTCATTTCAGATATAGATAAATAAATACATGTGCACAGGCCATATTATATTTCTACGAAATACCAAAACGCATTTTACTGTATAGCATACCCAACTTTTGTTGATCTATTGTAATTCTGAATGTTGAATCGCCTTTTCCTATCACCAGCACTATTTAGTATGTGCCGTTTTGCGAAAGAAACTGAAAAGAAAACCATAAGGAGGACCCAGCGAACCGTGTCTATTTAAGATGTTGCCCCTTGTTGTGAACATGAAGCTATGCAATATCATTTCAACCCTTTCGCTCTTTCTGATCGCCTAACAATATTTCGTCTAATTATATTATGCGCAAACACCGATTTACAAAAAATATACCTATGTAAGGTTAAAGGTACTGTATCGGGCTGTGCACTTATCATCATTAGACTAATTTAGCTTATTTCAAGATACACTCGCTCGCTCTTACTTCCTCTG
>JAQIXW010001894.1:0-17329 GCA_034700685.1 Willowsia buskii | reverse complement strand
AAGACACAAGCGTAGCCTTAGGGTCAAACTTAACATATATAGGTATTTGAGGGAAATATATAGAATTTAATTTTTTTTGCCTGTCTGGCATAATATTTTTCATTTTTATTAAAACTAAGATTACATTGAGGATAATTATTTTGACAAATCGATTCATTCATTTAAATTTGTGCTTGTGTATTCAAATTCTGTTAGTTTTAACGGAAGCACCTAATATCACTAGGTGTGATTTGTAATTGCTGGAATCAAGTTATTAATCTACTTCTGTAGTTAGATACTCGGATTCGTCTGTGCAATTTATTATAAATCAATACGGCAAAAACTGTATGCGAAATTCGTGTTTTTGTGACTTTTTATTAAATTTTATTGCGTTTATCAAAATCAAATTACATTAAACTTGCTTAGATTAAAACTTTTCATTGTCATAACTAGTATATAACAATAAATATAAAAAACTTGTATGCTTTTTAACATCAAATATTTATTTCGCATATAAAACATTGAATATTTACTTAATTTTTTAGAATACTTCTTATATATCTGAAACATTTATATTGTATATATAAAAATCATGCTACCAAGGCAACTATATTCATATTAAGATAAGTCATTATCTTTAAAAAACTCACACGTATTACTAGATTAAAAATCATACTACATACATGTTTCATCTTTGTTATTAGTTTCAGTAATCGCTTTAACGTTTATGTTTATGTCGTGGGTCTTACTACTTTTGCAGCAGCATTTAGTAACAACATAGCAACTTTTGCAACAATACAAAGCTATTGCTCCCAAAACAACCACGGCACCTGACACTAAATACCATAAATACTGTAAAACTCCCAGACCAGGAGAAACAAAACCTGCAGCATTAACACTTTTACCTTTTGTTGCTTTGCTCTCCTGCATAGATTCCTTGAATTCGCGCTTTGTTTGCATTACGGGTCGTTTGGTAGTTTTAAGGGATGTTTTGTCTTTCTGGCTCTGTTCATCTGCCGGGCTTGAAGCATCTGAGTCCTTGGAAGGGTTTTGCAAATTATTGCTCAAGTTGTTTTCGTCTTTGTTTTCATTTTTTTCCGCCAGTTTTGGTTTTGCAGTTGTGGAGCTAGTGCTGCCGAAGATATTTGTGTCATTGGAACTGCTGACTGGCTTCGATGACTTTGACGGTTTGGTCGTGGTGGTGGCTCTGGTATTGGGGGTTGTCGCTGATGGGATAGTGGCGATAGTTGATTTAGTAGTACTCGGTTTGGTTGTTGTGGCCGAGGTAGTAGTAGTTGTCTTTGTCGTGGTTGAAACTGTTGTTGGTTTAGATTTGGGATTTTGATGTGTTGGCTTTGAATAAGATGATCGTCCCCTGGCCTAGAGGTACAAAACAATCACATATCCCATAGTACTAACGCGTTAAATATTTCGAATCGAAATTTCAAACACCAAGACAAGAAGTTATACTCAAACTTACTGATTTTCTAGCTGGAGACCTTGCCAGTCGAACTTGCGTCATGCTTGACCCTTCAGAGGTGAGGTAGTTTCCTTCAAACGACATAGTTTCCTCCTTGAGCATCATGTCGTCATTTATATCAACGTCAATAGTTTCCCTTGCTTCGGAACTACTCTCACGCTTAATTCGAGTCTTTATCTCCGAATCGCGATCAACAGACACTACATTGACAACATTGACCACCGTCGTCCCGCTCTCAAGTTCAGTCGTTACGGTAATGACAAATTCCTCTGATGACTCCAAAACCTCAAACAGATCCTTGCTGACAGTAACGGTGATATGGCCAGTAGACGTTCCTTCATGATGAATGCTACGTTTCTCCCTCTGCCTGTTGTCCGGCCAGACAAGCAACAACGTACACATAAATCCCCTGTGAAACCAGCCCATAAAAACCATATTAAATATCTTATTTTTTAGGAACGACAACCTAAACGAACGGGTTAATCCGTCAGAACATGTTACTTATTGCAGCTAAATCACCTTTACTTGAAGTTGCTAATTATCGATTCTTATTGGCATAATTCCTACCTGGATATGTCCGATTTCCTGTGATGAAAAATTTCCCGAGGCTTGTAACAACCATATTCCATACGTTCCCTTAATTTTTGATTCCATCGAGATCCGAAAATGCAGCCGAAACATTCGTACTGCAAACCGAACAAAATCACAATGCATGCAAGCTTCATATTTAGCTTTGAAACGCCTTATTAAGGCTCCTACTTTCCTTATAATTGTTAATGTATTTTATTATTAATTTCGAGAATACTAAATTGCAATGGTAAATGCTTATAGCTAAGATATTTGAATCACTTGAATTCGAATCTGAATTTTCTGATACGATTTTTATGCAGTAATATTCACCTTGGCTTGTGGCAAACTAAATGCCGAGATGAAGTAGTTGTTTCTCAAGGCACCCTTGCAAGTCTGTTAGCATGAATAAGTTAGTTGACACCAGATCGGATATCCGTGTATGTTAAACTACGGGCGAATAACAAGCATAACGAGAGAAATTTGTAGCTAGTTGAAGCTAACAAGAAAATTATCTACAATGTATTAGCTTTCGCATACAGCACACACATTAGTCCTCCAGTGCTAACCTTTTTCCTGGAGAATCTTTGCTTCTTACACACGCATCGCATACAGTAAATCAATCGCGAATAAACTACACAATATTGTATTGTGGTTAGAATATCAGTAAATGTATCATATATATCCATGTTATTGATACTTATCATATGTATCCGTAATGTACGATAAGAAAACAAACCGAGATTTTTGGAAATGAAATTGGAGCGTGTAAGAAACATATAATTATTTAGGAAATCTAAATGGTGTCGGTAATACGGCTTGTCGGTGTTTCGCACATGCTTTGACTTTTGTATGAATAAGATAAAATTTTAAGAATTATTGTTAGAGTTGAGAACTACAGAAGAAACATAAATGTGAAGCATAATAAAAGACATCGCCTTCAAATAATAAAGAAAACTTTAAACCATTATATCTGGTGATATACTGTTAGAATTGAAATAGCTGGAAATGTAAGACATGCCCAAGTATATCAGAATTATTGAAATCTCATGTTTGATATGAACTTTTTGGTATGGAATAATTATACCCGTATAAAATTTGTTTCCAACTGTTTTTTTTTGTTTTAATTGTTCACACAATTTTCGCCCAGTATATTATTCTACTAACCATAATGCGCTAAACCTAATAAGCACGAAGAAGGAACGATTTGCGTTAATACTACATTAAAATTATGTATATGTGTTTGAATATTATGCTCTCATCATATGTGGCCAGGGATGAAGTAAGTGACTTTTTCCAATCTTTTAGCCGTTCACATATTAATTCATGAATATGACGTATTTCGTTTATAATTCATATCCTATATTCTCCTGGTTACCTCACGTCTCAATTTTCCTTACTCTTAAGTTACCGAAGCAAAGATGATAAAGAGTAACTGATAGAAAGACATATACAGTTATGATACTTTGAAGAACGAAAAAGAAAGGTGCCCGTTTGCTGGATTTCTTAAAGCAAACGCTTATATTAAGCTTAGAATATTATTGCGGATGTAATAACAATTATGAACACACAAACAGAAAAGGGAGCCAAGTATTTGCGCATCAATATTTTTACTTTATGCTTAAGAAGTATAGAAGACCATAACCGTCAATGTTCTTTGCACCCGGCTTAAAAACATGGCATTAATTTTATTTTGTTCTAAAATAAATGCGCATTGGAAGTTTAATATTTATCGCATTTTCTTCTGTACGGCTAATCACATTTTACGCTTATATAATATGTCATACACATTGAACACGAATTAAATCAGTTTTAGTTTCCGCTTTATTCTCATTTTAGTTGTTCTCAATTTTCGCCCAGCATATTATTATTGAATGATGATGTGGTACTCCGACTAAGCTCAGAGAAGATACGATTGTCATAATTGTTGTGTGATGTAAAGTGTGTATATATGTATGAATATTATGTTGTCATATTAGGGAGCCAAAGATAAAGTGAGAGTCGTTTCCAATATTTCAGCCGTTCACATATCAAACTATGCTTATGACGTGGTTCGTTTGTGATTCATCTGCTACATTCATCTACTGAACTAATAATCTTCATGTTCCTTAATCCTCAGTCTCATTCAGCCTCGAAAAGATCAAACTGATAAAAATGACGTATATGGTTATAGTTATGCTTTGTGGAACAAAATGAATACGTGACAGTTGGCTGGATTTCTTTAGTAAAAGCTTGTCTTAAACCAAAGATTATTGCGGATGTAATAACAATTATGAACATGCAATAAGAGAGAAGGGAGTCAAGCATTTGCTCATCAATACTTTATGCTGAAGAAGTGTTTTTTATGACTCTGTCCCTGTTTTAAACAAAAAAAGTTGGCATTAGCCCTGCACCCGGCTTTAAAAAGTTGGCATTAGTTTGCATATGTATGTCACTTCTTCAAGCGTATTGTGCTAAAGTAGTTGCAGTTTGAAACCGCATCAAAATGTCTGTGTATCCCATTTTTGATATCAAGGACCTTCATGACCTTGGTAATACAAATATTTGCTGGGAATCTAATTTTGACGAATGTATTCGAGATTTGAAGGAGTATCCAATAAATGAAATTAAGAAAGAACCAAAGGAGCCTCAGATGAAAGCTTATTTGAAATTACCTGCTGAAAGTTCTTTACACTTGCCTCCAGCAAGCCTGATCGTGAAACCAGTAAACATTTCTGAATCTCCAATTCATCCGATATATTATGTGTCGCCAGGAAGGGTTTGCACTGTTTGTGGTAAGATGTTTTTTGGCTATTTTGCCATAACGCATAAACTCAGTAGGGTGATATAAAATATTAGACATTTGCATTTGCAGTAGAGCTAACAATTTCTGCATGGAAATAAACATTTAAAATGAATCTGAATTAGAACTAACTTATATATATCAGAAACTATGTTGAAGAAATTTGTCATGATGTTAACATCGAATTTATAATTGAATACTTGTTCGTTTGAAGTATTCTTTTTACGAACAGTCTGAATATTCCGCCTTCTTTATAAGGCTTCGTTCATTTCATTTCGTTCATAAGTTTTATTATTACGCAAAAGTAAGTGATGGAAAACAGACGAGTGAAGGAAATAATTTGTTGGAGTGTACCGCATACAGATCTGTTGCATTGCTCAAGATGAGATAACAGTTTTTCATTGTGTGAATGGAAGCGATAAGTTCCTACGCTTTAATTCTACAAGCGGTCTTAGTTACGCATTCTTTTCTACTGCACATGCTAACTCATTTAAAATAATGCTCAAATGCGTGCTAGCGTTTTCTCTGCTTTTTTCCATAACTCGCAAATCAACGAATCTGTTGCAATAGTTTTTGGAGATTAACCGCTATATAGGTATATGTAACTCGTAGCTTGATCACATTATGACAAATTATTTTGTTGTTCTTATTTTAGGACGGTCGTTTGAATTAAGATCTTCACTATTCTACCATATGCAAAGAATACATGAAGGAAAGACGTATACATGTAGTATATGTGATACGAAATTTTCAAGACAGTGGTCTGTAAACCGACATATCGTTCGTAAGCATAGAAAGGCAAATGAAGCAAAACGTGCAGAGAAAAAATAAGAAATATTTTGGTTTTTCAAGTTTCTTTAGACTATTTATTGAGCATACATATGTCCAATACATATATTTAAGCCAAATTCGTACTTAAACTTTCACATAATAATTACGTTATGCTCAGCAAGTAATTTAGTGCGTGTGCAATTAGTCTTTACTAATAAGCAAACATTATAATAAGTTGTCACTTAATTGCCTCAGCAAAGGTGCAGTTTGTATACTGTGCTAAATATCAAAGATACATGCAAAATGGGCACGAAAACCAGGAATGGAAACAAAAGGAATGCAACACAGGGCAAAACGCCCTCAAATAAAAATGTTAAGAAGGTAAGAAAAGATTAATTTCTCATGATAATTTAATGCACAATATTTTCATGGAATACATCATGCATTTGGGCACAGTGTTTTATCAATCACAACCATAATTAATACTTGTGTATTTAAGGTTTGTCCAACTGGTAACGCTAGTGTTTTAGTACTAAATGCAATAAGCTATTACACAATAATGTGTAGTGGTGTTGCCTAAAATCTTGTCATTCAAAACCCCACAAAATGTGATTGCAGTAATAAGAAAATACTAAATTATTTCCATTTAATACTTATTTATTTACAATTTGCCCACCTCGCTCTGCTAGTATTTTAGCAATTTATTAATTCAGCTTTTACACAATAACGTGTAGCAATCTTATCTAAAATCCTGTCATTCAAAATCCTAGAAAATATGATTCTAGCAAGGAGAAAATACTAAAACCCTAAATATTCCATATTAATACCTATATATTTACAGTTTGCCTACCTGGCTCTGCTAGTATTTTAGCAAATATTTAATTCAGCTTTCACACAATAATGTGTAGTAGTGCTTCCTAAAATCCTGTCATTCAAAAACCCCGAAAATATGATTCTAGTAAGGAGAAAAAATACAATTTCAAATATTCCTTATTAATACCTATATATTTAAAGTTTCCCAACCAGACTACGCAAGTATTTTAGTATGAAATGCAAACAGCTACTATACAATGATGTGTAGTAGTGCTACCTAAAATCTTGTCATTTAAAAACCCAGAAAACTTGATTGTAGTAAGAAGAAAAACATGCATTCTACATATTCTTTATTATTACCTATATATATATAGTTTGACCACCCCGCTACGCTAGTGTTTTAGTACTAAATGCAATCAGCATTACACAATGATGTATAGTTGTTTTTTCTTAAATCATGTAGTTTTAAGAGTGGCTCAGAGTTTGTTTGTTCGAAAACAATTTAATTCCCAGGAAATTACTTCAATTTTGCAGACCCCTGGAGAATCATCACCGGCAAAAAAGGGACCTTGTAAGAAGGCTCAACTAGTTGACATTCGCCGAAGCCTTTTGTATAAGACATATTTACAACGCGATGAACCAAAAGAAAGCAAGGATGTCAATATAAAGTTTGGTGAAACCTTTGAAAATTTGAACGAGGTATTTGAGAAAATATTGTAGAATGTACATATTATACGTTATTACACAACCCGCAATTCTGAGGAATCACGTTTATAATTTGTTTATACAGGAGCGGATCGGCCAGCATTTACGCGTGCCATTAAGGTCAAAAATGCTAGAAAAATTACTTCTTCCCAGCCCGAAGGCAATACTTTACTCTAATAATTATAAGCCAACCATTATGCGTATTATTTTCAGTGATAAAAATCGGATACAATTTTAAAATGCTATTTTTTCATTCCAGGGCTCCCAATCTACAAAGAAAAATCCTATAAACATGCAAAATGTTCCCCCATCAATGAGAATGGCGGGTATTATTAAACCGTTCCGAGTTGAGAGATATAGGGAGTCTCCAAATTATTTGTTTGATGTAATTTCATATATGTCCATTTTTATTTCAATTTTAAATTCTAGTTTGGAATAGTTTTATATAACGACCCCTGTGCACACATAAATACGTATTTCTTTCATTTTTAGGCGATGGAGCATCAAGTTGTTTCAAGCCTGTGTGATAGGAATGCTAACACATACTTGAAACGCGTTGGATTCCAAAGTATTGATCCAGTAAAGGATAGAATTGTAACAAAGTTTGACACATACGTTGTACTTGCTGGCGTTTCGAGGGTTTTAAGCCCGAAAAATGTTATAAATACAAAGCCATTGTCCAAGAAAAAAAATGATGAAGAGATACTAGCTAATCAAGTGAAGCATGTTGAATTTAAGCGGAACACTGCGACTAAGTCTCCCAGAAATCTGCTTTATCTTACTACTTCTGAGTGGGTCTTTTTACAAGAGAAACTAAAGGAAGGGAAAACAGTCATTATTATGATTACTCGAGAGTTTGTTGATGCGACTTGGGTTGGAAAGAATAGGACAGGAAAGAAAACATTGACAACTAGGGATGTTCCTTACACTAACATCAATGGTCATTGCGGATCTCTATGTGTTTCGGAGAAAAAATGCATTTTTTTCGACTGTAATAACTTTTTATTTTGTCCCGATGATTGGCCAACTGATTACTACGCGATGCTAAAGAAAGGGATTATTCATAACATTTTAAAAAACCTTAAGCTGCAGTGGCGAATGTTGGACATTTTTGAAATCCCTGTCACGATGTTTTCGTTTGGGTAAGGGAATCATTTTTAGTTTTCGAACATTGAGAAATACACAAAAATCAACCATGCATCTAAAATTTACTTATGCATAAAAGTTCTACACTATTGACAAAATTATACATGATGTAGTTCAGAAAACATATTAATACATGAAACATGATATTATTTTATTTAACATTATGCTTACAGCGTCGCAGATTCATGCATGCTGTACACGCTATTTGCCATAGAACAAGTAGTAGCTGGAAGTGCAAATACGGATTTAAATGCTACTCTATCTCAGTGTTTGCTCTACAATGAGAAGGTCTCTGCCATTCTATCTGGTCGGACATTTCTTTACGAGGAACTTTTAAGCAATATAATCATTTCTAATGGAAGGATTGACTTCACGTATGAAGAACTGCAGCAAGAAAAAATAAAGGTTTGAATGCTATAAATAAATGAATGCTTCATTGCTGCAAATTAAATTGATTTTAATAGAATTCTTTATTTTAGCATGTGGAGAGAATGATTGCACTGGGAAATATCAAGATGGAAATGTTGCGGATAATCGATCAGTAAGCATAGTGAAAGTGAAATTATAAATATGTTCCATGACAATTCGACAAAATGTTTTTGAATCATGTGTGGTAATGTACCAATAAGTACCAATAATTAAGCGTCCTCTGCGCAAAACTTTTTTTTTCTATATATTATAGTAGTAATAGTGTAGTTGTAGTAACTAATTTAGTTATTATTTGTCTATTTTAAAAGATTCTTCTTTGTATAGATTGTTCAATTATTGTTTAAAAATAAATAAAACATAAGTATATTGTTTAAAATATTCATGCACTTTAAAAATACTACATGTAAGGTATATATCTTATATATAATGTATAAAAGTGCCATTGTAGCAAATGGAATTTATATGCAAACGAGGATTATTTAATTATTATCTATAATATATTTTCTGTACTAAAGTTTAAAATTATATCTTTGTTCATACATTTGAAACATAAATTATATAGCTATACATATATTCCCCAGTGCTTTAGTATTACTAGGTAATTTTTAGGCAAGAAGCGATCACATATGCATTGCATAATATATCTTTCTATGAATCTTTATTATCCTTTAATTATACTTTGTGTTTCTTAAATAGGTTCTGCATTAAGTCAGGTAAGTAGTCGGCTGATTAACAGTTCAGTCGGATGACGAGTCGGCCGACTTGCAGATTAGTCGGGTGACGAGTCGGCCGACTTGCAGATTAGTCGGCCGATCGAGTCGGCCGACTTGCAGGTTAGTCGGCCGATCGAGTCGGCCGACTTGCAGATTAGTCGGCCGACTAGTCGGCCAATTTGCATGTTTTCTAGTCGGCTAGTCGGCCAACTTGCAGGACCCAAACATAACTGGTTAAAGGAGACAAGACAACGACCATTATTACTGTATTGCCGTTTTGCCGTATATATCGCTGAAGCGATGATGGTGTTGTCTTTTTGTATGATGATGATTATGATAATGTGTGCACTTCGCGTCTTTCTTATTGCCTGCTTCATCTTGCATATTATATTCAGAAAGGGTATTGAATAAAAACCTAGAATTCATATCGTCTTCATAAATATGAAAAATAAATAAATACATTATGAATCTTTGAGTTTAAACAGAAACTGAACTGGTTTGTGGGGTAAGATATACTTCAATCCAATGCACCTGCAGCAACTCTTTCATCTTATATGTTTGTTGTGTGAACCCTTAAACAGTTGAAAGACAGTTAGCATCATCAGTATGCTAGTTGACTGGTTTGGTTCTCTGCGTATATGTTTTTATCAAATAACTAATAATGCATAATATGGTACTGTTGCAAAGTTCTTCTGAATTAAAATGGCATACATTTAAGTGGAGTATATGCATGTTTGATACCGCAGAGGAAAAGATGTTTTTGTTACATTTTTGCTCATAATTGTATAGCTAGAGCAGTAATGAGTATTGAATATAGCAGGAAGCATTTTATACTTGGTATTATGGTGCAAGATGTAAAATGGTGCATTATGCAGATGCATTTTACTTTTGTACGCTCTGCGCCTTGCGTTCATCTGCTAGGCTTGCAAAAATCATTATTATACTCTAAATAAACAAGGAAAGGCACAAGTTCCGGTTTCTGAATGTGGTTTTAGCGAGTCAAACTATTGCAGTGATTCGTGCAATCAAAAAAATTCAAACCATATTTCCCATTTTATTTTAATGACTCAATTCCTCCACTCACAAAAAATAGATTTAATGTGTTTGTACTAATTAATCCAAAGCTATCAGGAAACACTGCAACGATTTGATCGCTTGTTGTTGTTGGTTATTTATAACAATGCTTGCAAGCAGTGCAGCGAAAAAATTAAGACTACCTAGCTATTTATTATTATTACTATTACCAAGATTTACAAATGCACATATTAGTATTTGTTAAAAATTGCAGCCTGCATTTTCAGCTCAGTGATCTCTGGTGGTCAGTTTGCAGGCAAAAAAATTGAAATGTTTCATTCATGCCTACTCATTCATACAACTTGTTTATCAAGTTCTGGTAACGACATTTATCTCCCCATTCAATGCGACGTAACACTTGCCCAGTTTTACAATTAAAAGGCGTCAACACTCGACGACGCCATATGCATCGTAGACCAGCGACCAGCCCTTCTTTTTGACGATGACTTCGGAATAGTCCTCCGACGAGATTCAACTTTATTTTCTTTAAAAAAAAGTCAAATCCACCTCATTGAAAATGACTGACCACACAGGATTTTTGAAATGCTTCGAAATGACTCTTAATTAAGACAATAGGCTAACGACAAGGTTACCTCCAATAATTTTAGCTAACAAACTAACAACCTGTAAAAATGTGAAGAGAACCGACGCTTTAGGAAAAGACAATGATTTTTACATCTACAACGCATTACATTAATGCACACGATTCTCCATTGGGGCAATATGAGTACGCGCGCCAAACAGCAGCCTGTAAAATTTTCATAATGTGTAGTGAACTGCAACAGCAGCAGCAAAGCAAACTCCACAAAAGTCAAAGGATCGGATGAAGGTTGATGTTGCTGCTTTTGTTCTCTCTGCTCGCTCCTCCGGTGTGTTCTGTTCTGCCTTCTGCCTGCCGGGCCGACAATGTGCTCTCGCTCTGCTCTCTTCTTGCATTGCTTCTTGTTCTAGTTGTTCTTCAGTTTGCTCGCAGTTTTGCACTTTTTGCGGTTCCGTGAGTTGAGTGAGAAGAGGAGAGAAAATCCAGCGACTAGAGTGAGAGTAGTGTGAAGTTAGCGAGAGAGAGAGATATCGCAGTTTCTCGGAGTTTTGGTTAATTGCCGAGCGGAGATTTTGGATTTCGCTTAGTATTTACTTTGTTGGTTAACTAAACGACAATTAATTATTGATTTGGAATTAAAAATTGAGTTATAAATATTACCGATTTGAAAGTTAGTGGTGGGATAAATTAGGAAGTTGAAAAGGCAAATTGGTAGGTAGTTAAGGAAGGAGGGAGGCTGCAGGTGATAGTTGGAAGTTAAGAGTTAGATTTTTGTCCTTCGGACGGACGTGATGTTCTAGAATATTTGCAGTAAATTGGAGTAATTGTGGATTTTTGGTGTTCAAAGGTATGTGCAACGATAGATTGCTTTTATTTTAATTATGATTGTTTTCTTTATTCATTATATTGATATTTTAGGGACATCTCTCGCGTTTGACGTTAATTAATTAACCAATCATGGTTCAGAAGTTTGTAGTAGTGTAGTTGGTACTCGGTAGTGTAGGATTTGTACATGCCACTTGTTGGTCATTGGTTATGAGGTGTCAGATTGCAGGCGTTTGTAGTTCGTAATATAACTTAACTGACAACTGATGTAATAGTTCATTTGCAATTTGTAATCAGTAAAAACAAGTCACACATAGGTAACTAGATGAATGCAAAATCTTTTAATATTTCCATTCGTATTGCTGCGTGAAATGTTCCATAAATTCTAATAGTAATGCGTTGCATTGAGTTAATGTTTTGATTAATTATTAAATACCAGTCATACATTAGATATTACTATAGGTTCCCATATTGTTGTGCTGTACAGTGACTTGGCTGTAGTTTGGGTCTTTTCGGTTTTGATTCTCAAACTAATTAATTCATAAATTTTAAAGACCAACGCATCTTAAAACCATTTGCAGATTGCTTAATAACACTGTACTAACTGTATTGCTTGTGATGATAAAAAAGTATAAATGCTGACTGTCAACCGTACTAACTGGGCAACTTGTTAATTTAATTCCAGGCTTTATCATGGGGGTTCACGGATTAACTACGTTCATCGAGGGTCTGCAGAAGACTGACAAAGGAGGAGGATACAAAGAGAAAATTATTATTCGGGGCAGCCCATTAGTCATTGATGGATCCAATTTGATGTATTATCTGTACTTTGATGGAAAAACTCCAGTGGTTGGAAAAGCAGCTAAGCCTTCCTTGGAAGCAACTACAATGAATGCTTTTCCTAAAGCTCATCTGTTTGGTGGAGATTGGATTCAATACGCACAAAATGTCCGCTACTTTTTCCAGCAGTTGAAGCACTGTAACATCACTGCGATTGTGATCTTCGATGGCGCTTACGATGCTACCAAGATTGAGGTATCACGGCGTCGATTCGCTCAATCAATTCATGAAAATGTGAAGCGGCAGGCTTTTGATGGCGTACCAGAGCCGGGGAAGACTTACACTCCAATATTTTTGAAGGTACCATATGAAAAAGTGTATTTAGTATTTATAGTCAACTTATTTAAATTGATGCAATAGAATTTTACACAAGTTAACGTTGTATATGTTTTTTGTAGTGCGTATTCATGGAAGTACTTGCCGAGCAAAAGATTGTGCACTACCAGACGGTTGGGGAAGCAGATCCTACAATCGCATTGCTGGCAAAGCTGTTGGGACAATGTCCCATTCTCAGTTCTGATTCGGATTTCTACATTTACGCTGGCGCGAAACCAGTTGCATTAAAGTCACTAAAATTCTCCTTAAAACAAGGGAAAGCGGATGCCGCCGGTGAGGAAAGTCCTCCATCAAAGAATCAAAAGACTGGTCCAAAGGTTTGGACTCTTGAAGGCGAATATGTTTCCATCGAGAAGATTTGCAAGCAAGAATTCGGCTTGGATGATCAGGAGATGCTTCCACTGGCAGCCGTTATCATTGGAAACGACTCTATTGTAACATCATTCTTCAAACAGTTCAAGAAGGGCGACTCCCTCAAGGTCCGCATTGCAGGAGTATTCAAATGGCTTGCTCGCCAAAAGTCCGTCACTTCCGCTCTGCACCTTTTGCTTAATCATGTTGCACCTGAGAAAAGACAGCTCGTGTCTGGCGCTATGCGCTATAACCTTGAAATGTACAAAGGAGAAAACGGAGAAAAAAAGATCTGGGAGCGAATAAAAGAAGATGTAGATGTTTCTGAGTGGATAGATACAAAGCTGGACAAAAGAATCTGCTTCCGGAAAAATAAAGACGGCAAGGATGAGACCGAAGCATTGGATAGTGTAGCTTTATGTCTTGGAAATCAAGGAAACATCAAATGCGTTGTACGTGAGCCATCAAAGGGGACTGATCCAGAGACTGAAAACAAGGCCAAAATCTTATCTGACGCAAATGGCAACCTGAAAGCTGAAGTAATCACGCGCACTATTCCAGAGTGGTATCGGTCAAAGCACGTTCGCTGTGAATTGCAAACGTACCTTCTCAACATTTTAAAGAACCAAGTTGTTTTCCTTGCTCCACAAGTAGAAAAGTACGATGGCAACAGTACCCATGAGATGAGCATTCCTATTATCAGGGTAACTGCAGGGATATTACTTGGCGATGCAGACATCCACATTCTCTTGGAAACTCACCGCAAGGGTCGTCCTGAAACACTTGAAATGGTTCCCATATTAGAGCTCCCAAACTATGGGTTATTGCCTCTCATGAAAGATCATTATGACGATGGTGAGGGGAGTGCAGGGAAAGGGGATTTCTGCAAATCCGTTTCCCATGAAAACCGTTTAAAACTGATTCTTGCAACTTTGGATATTAATGAGACAGATGAAGTAAACAAGTTTTATGAAGGTTGGCCAGCATCTTACCGTATTTGGATTGCTACTTTGACGTACTTTGTAAAAAAGAAATTTCAAAGGGGCCCTGGCCTTGTACCAGTTCCTTCTTTGGCAATTATGACATCCATCTTTCTTTGTGTCATCAAAAACTTGGTTGTTAATCCTGGCAAAATTGCAGACTGTCGTCAAAATGCAACAATCTCTGCAATTTCTGATTTGCATAAGGCTACCGAGAACGACACTGAAAAATTGGAGACCATCCGAGAATTTTATCGGTTTTACGAGGTGACTCCTGATATTAATTTTGATAAGTCTAGGAAGTCTGCTTATGAGATCACTCTTTCCAACTACTTGTCTGAGTATCTGTGCATTGTATTCCACACGGAAATGTTAAATAATTTGTTGGGAAATCCACTAAAATCTCCGAAAGTCAGGTACATCGTAAACAACTATTTCATTTACAACTTTGCTCATTATATCACCGGCCGTATATCCGGTTTGCCAAGCGACGGTGATTTTAGCTGTTACAAGGAGCAAGCTACAGGCGTGAAAGAGTTGGATTCCATTATGGTCGAATTTCTTGGAGTTTGTAATAAGGCCGTAAAGTAGACATAAACTAAAGTTTCAAAAACGTGTAACCTTCGAATAGATGAAGATGAGTCTATTATTATTCTTGTATTTTCATAAGTCATTTTTATACTCTCAAAATATAAATAAGATTTGTATTATTATGAAGGGGAGGGTTGGAGAAGTTGGTGCGTACCATTAGATCATACATTTTTATATTAAATTATATCTTTTAAAACTGTTGATGAAGGTGTATTGCATTGTAATGAGTGTAAGATGTTGTACCGTATATACCGTTGTACGATCGCATTTATATATTTCTTTTCTACTGTATTATAATATTTTTAAATTTGAACATTATTATGTACATTCAAAAAAAGGGGTGATGATGGCATGGCATTTAGTAATTAATTATGAGTGACGTTGTATACCGGTATTCTTAATGTATCGTGACTGAACCGAGATTGCAACCGTTAACTGTTTTGTTTGATTTTGTTATAATAAAATGATGTAAAAATGTTAAAATCTTGGAAAGCTCATAACTAAGAAACTTTGTTACTGCAATGGAAAACACGCTCAGTACTACTAACTGGTGATTTTTGTAGTAGTAAAATGGTTTTTTAGTTATGAGTTATTTTTAGTATTTTTATTTATAACTAATTACTACACGACATGATGAAGCTCTTGGCTTCTTCTCTGAACTTTAATTGTTCCATCGTTTCCATTTTATGCATCAATATTTGAATTTCATATCGAAAATACATTCTTCCCCGATTGTACTTATTCATGTTGTTGATATTTTTCAAATGCTCTGCTGGCTTATTTTTACAGAGTGGCAATAATAGAAAAAAAACAATGTGTAAATACGATGCATCAGAGCATAATATTAAGCATTTCCATGTATGAATTTTATCATGCGTTTACTATCTACACTTTATATACTTTCACAAATTCATAATCTGCTGCTGCACCATTGTTGTTCAATTGTTGCATTGCATTTGATGTAGGTGTAGGTAAGATATATGAATTAAAATGCAACAATCATCGCTCGAGTTCGTTATACACAGTTTGCATGAGAGTCCTCCTAGTGCGTGTAGATTGTTGAGCTTCCCTTCGTTATGAATGATGATAACTGAAATACTGAACAAAACGTATGAAAATGCGAACGCTGAACAATACACGCAGAATGTCTAAGCAGTGCACTCGTGGATCTTGAATCAGTTCAAGTTTGAGTTGAGTTGTTGGAGGAGTGCGTGTGTACCTGTCTGCAATCTGCATTAACTGCATCATAGCATCTTTTTCCTTTGAATGGACCATTGTCGGTGGCTCATCCTTCTATTGCCTGGTTGCGTTTTTTTCAATCCTTTCTGGTGTGCATGTAAAAGTGCAGCGCTATTATTGAGCGACTTCCGTATTCTTTGAGACCTCATTCTCATCATTTTTAGCATAGAATCAGGTTTGAAATTAGTGTACGAGCCATGGATTGATTATAAATTATGGTTTTATTACGGTTTCTATCGGAGCGTCTGGAACCTGAATAATATGAGCTCCTTCTAGCAATGTGCATAGGGTGATTGATAACTAACTGTTTATATCAGATTAATAATAATTGTATATTAATTAGTCGATTTAATTTAGATTATGAAAGTAAAAGTGCATCTTGTGGTTGCTGTTGCATAGTTTTTCAAAGTTAAATGAATAGTAGATCGTTATCGCTGCAGTCTCTACTTACCTCAAATTTGCCCATGGGATACAAGCTGAGCATGGAAATGGAAGGATAAAAAAATCAAGACACTGAAAAAATATCTTGGCAGGCTAAAGGTGAGAACCGTTTTTGTTTGTAATTAATTTTGCATGCTCTCAAAAAATAGATAAGAAATTCTCAGTCTCTTTCTTTCTCTTTGTTTCACTCGAAGAAAATCATGCATGCGTGCGCACAACTCACATTAAGCTTCCTTCTACTGGAGTTTTTTAAAGTTTTGAACAATTTCAATGAGACTTATTGCATCATACAGACACAACGCCAAATGAATTTTAAAGTTTCATAAAAGCCATTATCATTATTCATTAACCTGGCCAATTAAAACTGCGCGTTGTTATATGTGTACTCTGCTAAAGAAATGACTAGTTTGTGGTTAGCGAGAGGTGGAGGTGAGTTGAGTCAGCGCAGCAGACGAGAGACAGGTACAAAAAGTGGGTATGACTGGACTGGAGTTTTGAGCCAGCTCAGTTGTCAGTACTGCAGGGGGTGTGCGTTGAAGGATCTGCAACCAACTTAATATATTAGGGTTGCAGGTAAGTAGACGCCTGTTTTGATCCTTTTTGTTTGCGTTGTGGCGATCAAGTTCAATTCATATGCTTTAATAAAAAATGTTCAACGGAGATGAGCTGTCTTAATAAAAAACAAAGTTGCTTCGTGATATTGCCATTAGTTGTCAGGAAAACATG
>JAQIXW010001893.1:0-17331 GCA_034700685.1 Willowsia buskii | reverse complement strand
AAAGACGACGTCCACGTCGTTGTCTTAAAGTGGCTGACAGTGTTCAAGATCTTAATGAAACAAACAAGGTGATCTTATTAGCACTTATTTGGATGCTTTATCGAAATAATATTTATAGATTCACATGAAGGCTACACTGATTAATAGTACTTTTTGCACCAGTACGATTTTCCATCATTTTTTGTTCGCATACAATGTCAATGTTGTATTGTGCATGTGACTGCAATCCAAATTGTTGTCATTATTGGCTACAAAGAAATAAAAGTCATTGTACGTATTAAGGTCCGATCTTTTATTGTATTTGAGCGAGACACACAAAAAGAATGAATAGATGGTGATAAACTTGAAACTGCCGTTTATGGGACCACTGCTAGACACTTAAAATTACAAAAAGTCATGTTTGATAGATGCTGCATAAAATACATCAGCATCAAAAAGTGCAGAAGAAGACACAAACACACGAGCGCTATAGCTGCTGTCGTCTTCTTGTTCTATTTTTTACAACAGACAGACGCGTTTTTTTGGACCAACAATGACCAAAAAGAGATTCAAATCAGTGTAATCGCTAGCCAACAAGTCAACACGAGAATAACAATGGAAATGACAAGTTCACACGTTACAAGTCTTGCTTCGTATTTAGTTCATTTTTGCATTTTTTTTTCAGTCGTCAAAATTTGCATTTCAAAAATGGACTGAGGAATAAAACCAGAGAATACAAATAAGCAAAACTACATCTCACAATTTAATCCTGTCAAATCTCAGACCAACTAACCGAGTTTCACTCCGCTTAAATTTCCACTTTTCTGGTCAAGTACATACTCTCACAAGAACTCGTAATACATTCAATATTACAGAATGAGGTTTTCCTTTCCGGATGAGATTACAAACAGTGCGTATCTAGCTCGAGGTCGACGCATGTAACTGGAATGCAACATTCACCACCAACCTCTGAACAATACAAAGTAAGTTCCGTGGTCACTTCTTCTGCTGGAATTTTCTTTCCTTTATTTCTCTCCCTCTTCTTTAAAAATTCCTTGAAAAACTCTCATGGTCACCCAATAAGAAGAAACACCGCAGGGAAAAATGAATGGATATACACTTTCCGAGAGCACATCACCAACGTTCCTTATTTCCTAATGGCATGGTGGCACACAATGAGCAAAGCACAATTAGCAGGTAAAGTACCTACTTATTTCTTATTCTACAACACTCTATTCGGCCTCACCGTTCTGACCGACCGCAACGCAACGTACCTGTGTGGATGGCATGAAAGCCAAAACTAGAATAAAGCCAACAAGTTATTCCACTACAAAACCAGCTCTGGCCTGAGAGATAGCAAAAGAAACCTTAAGAAACGCAACAGGTTCTCAACATCAACACAATAATCATCGCGTATCGTACGTAAACATGAAGCACACGAGCTTGTCGCTTATTCAGCACCATCAACTACAACATCCCATTCTTGCTTCAAGCCTGTATTTTAGGCTGCTGCTTATGAGCGAACGAACGAGGATCCAACATTATCATCCCTTTCATTGTTGGCACATTATCATTTCTGATACCTGTGCAGAGCAGCATGCATCTTAAGCACATTACAAGTTCTCAGAGACGTTCACTCTGAGAATCGCATCTTTCATTCTGCATCTCTCCGAAGGCACCCATAAAATACGTAAAATGCATACTATATTGATGATGCACCTACATTTAGTTAGTAGGGAACATCAGACTGAGGCTGAATCTTTTTGACTGGTTTCGCCCCTATCTTACCTGCACTTCTGCGAGAGAGTGAATAAATTTTACCTGCTCCTTTTTTCGTACAGGAGTCCATACTGAAAATTCTCAGGGCTTCAATAGAACGTACAACTCAAATACTAAGTTTATTCGAATTGAATGTTGTAAATACATATATGAGTCGGATAACAACTTAAAAATCTTTTCCCCTTTACTACTGCTCTGATCATCACATCACATAAAAATCATCATTGTTTGCATTTTAGATTAGTAACTGGGAATTTGCATGTACACAACTGCTTTAATTTTTAAACGTATGTGATGTGAAAACAAGCACCTACAACAATTTTATTACTTGTTGAGCTGTTGTGCATCATATATGCATCTAACTCAATCTCCCTACTTTTTGTTGGCAACGCAGAGAAAGAAGGATCCAATGTAGCTTGTATCTGATGATGATACATGTTAGCATTTTGAAAACTTTATACCGTCATCATCCTCATTAAATAAAACACTTCTTTTTGCTGGTACTTCGAGAAATTACTTCGACACAGGTATTCCCTTCCCACTAGTTCTGCAGAGCAGTAAATGGTAAAAGGCGCCTGTTTTTTGTGGCATATTTGCGAGTGGTGTGCTCAGGTAAAATGTGTGGAATATATAATATAGATATATAGATGTACGTACATGTATGTATGCGTTCATGCTTATCGATTGAGAATGAAATGAGCAGAGATTTTTTGGTAGGAATGCTGCATGCAAGATGCGTACGCGGCCGCTGTCGGTGTCTCATTCATCTCTCACTGTGTCAGTAGGGCCAAAAGGAAAGGAAGGTGTATCATAATATAATCTTGTGCTGTACCTACTTTGCTTCGGTTTTATGTACATGACGACGCACAACTACTAACCCTGATGGCTTGCCTTCGACTTTCTTCAGGCTTATTATGGTGGTCTTTTCCTCTGCCTTTGCAGGTGCGTTAAATGATCTTCTACGTGTAGCACTTTTTGTTCAGTTTGGTTTCAGGCCTAGGTCCTTCGAAAAACCCTACTACCAAACAGCACAACCTCATCAACTGAAGGTTTTTTTTTTCAATTTAGACTCTGCATAAGCAAGTTCTCTTTCAGTTGCTGAAATTTAGGCTTTTTATGCAAGTTTACATAAATTCCTAATGGAAAAGTCACAACATTATATTGAGTCACAAATTGACAACACGATATCTGCGACATAATAACAATAAAAGTGAAGGCAAAAAACCATGCATGTATAACGGGGCAACGAGAGAAAAGCCGTGAGCTTGTATGGCAACAATCTTGGTAAAATATATTATACGCGATGAGAATGATCACACTCACACTATTGGAATGTTGTCTTTGTTTTAGTTTCAAGATGTAAATAAGATGGATCATGGAGCATTATTTTTCACAAAATTGCATAGGCGTTATCACAGCTGCGATTTGAGTGAGCTGTTGAATTATTTTTCTGAGTCACCGTCTCCAGCTCTCCTCCAAAGTAGGAAGGTGCAGTTGTCACACTTCACACTCTTGTAAAAATACATGCTGTAAGGTGAAGTGCTTTGTTTCGGTTACGCCTTCATTAGGATCAGATGTGATATGATAATGAGGTTTACAAGAAAAGCGTTTTGCACACTCAACGACGACGGTTCACGTTACCTTGCATCTTCTATTTATGAAACCTTGTTCACCTTGTAAAACTGCATTTCATTATAAACATTTTTAGCTTTTTGTTGATGTGATGGACATTCCATGCACACATTAATTTTTAATTTGCGAATCTTATTTTGGGGTGGCTCACATTACTTGCTAGCAGTACCATGCACATTCAATATTGTGCATAAATACATAATATAGCATGTATCGTTTTCCAAAGCAACTTTTGGTTATCATCCCGGCGACACGAACACTCTAAATATATCCGTGTTAATCTGTTTAGTAACATGTAGGTGAAATATAAAATCATTTGCTGGATAAATTGAAATTTTTTCCCAGTGAGAATTTTCAGCCGACAGAAAGTCAGCCAACAAATATCTTTAATCAAGGGCGGGACCACAAACTAAGAGTGTCAACGTCAACTATATTAAGACGAATCCCATTTAGGTATACCTGCTTTAGACTTCTTGCATAACATATTTAAAACTTTCCTGTAGGGCAAATTTACCAAACTTGAGCAATTTAGAAGGTTTAGTGAGAAAAGTTTAATGGTGGCCAAGCCCATAGAGCACACAAAGATAGCCATTAGTTTCATCAGACATACCTCGAAATGTTTTTCCATTTACAATTAAAGTTATCCTTAAGCATGCTTTCGTCATATTTGGAAACTTTGAAACCACAAGAGGTGCAGCAGTAGTATTGGTTTACAATTCATTGAATTAATAATGCACTGTTCAGATAACGATAACAACGGGCATGTATTCTTTATTACAAATGGTTATTTCGTTTTAGAAAGCCTTCAAAAACGGTGCAGTTTTTCAGGTTAAATGAGGGATTTCACTATTTCTATTTTGTTATTTATGTTTCGTAAAAATATCAGAGAAAGTGAAGATGAGCCAAGCAACATTTCCTAATTGCACATGGCTTATCTATATGTGTTCTTCCTCTTACAAACTTTTCTAACACATATTTAGCTACAAAAAATATTATTCCGACACCAAAAAAGCGCTAACACGGCAAGTTACTTTTTTTCGTCGGAATGACATTCAAGAGAATGGAAAGAGAAATTTTTGTTCAAAGCACAAAAACATTTTTGTCTTTGTCTCAAAGTCTGAACAGTGGGAAGGTCTAATGATTATCATTCTCTTATCATTAGCTTACCTTCCCTGTTTTGCTCAGCAAGCGGCATAGTTTTTGCTCCATAGCTGTTCAACAAAACACATTCATATTATGTCAAAAAATGATATCTGCCTGACCTACAGGCGTACTTGGATTTCACAACGACTTAACAGCCAATTTTCATGCTGCAAATGTGCAATATTTTTTCACATACATTTTAATAATGCTCTTACTTGAAGGTATACACGACTAGAGACTAGTCATTTAAAATGCATTTGGTTGCATACGCAAAAAAATGCAACTGCAAAATGCAATAAGATTATTCACGTTTTATTACAAAATGACTTTATACTTTACAAGCAAGCACCAACATGATAAATTTGTTTTACGTATAAAGAAGTAAATGACTATAAATAAGAATGTATCCATTTAGTTCGCTTCTAAAAAAGTGTAGAAATTCCTGTAAAATGATCATTTATCTCCAAAACAACAAATCACATCAAACATGATGGAAACATTTATTAACGCATAATAGTAAAATCACAGATGAAAACGCGACGGGTTTTTAGAGATATGTTTGGCTTGAGTAGTAAAATAGCTGAGGTATTTATGAATGTACGCATTTTATGCATCCTGTGTTTTTCTATGCAACTCTACACAAATAAATTACTGTCTTGACTTGGCTATGAGTTCCCCCATTACTTGTTCCTTACACACAATACCGCATAAAAAGACGGACAGCGTCACCACCACCGACAAAAACAACACGAGGAGAGTGAATCTCTAGACTTTGTTGGCACTACTACCTTCAAGACCGGAATGTAAGTAGGCTAGATAGAGGAAAAAACAACAACAATAACAGCACCTAACCAAGATCTCACCAACAAACAACATTCAAAAAACCAATTGCATTTAGAGAGGATTTTGTGCTTTTTTGTTTTGATGACTTGACCAAACTCAAATCAAGTCTTGCAAGCTTCTGAATTTTCCTCGTTAATGGATTTTTAAAACTCATCAACTTCCCATTGCATTGTCGAGTCGAGATTCCATCATCACAGTATAAAAACGATTGGTTTCTCTTTTCTGATTGCTGTAGGTTGCACGTGAATGCATACATAGCTAATAAGCATAAAACTTTTTTCATGCAATATCAATAGGAATATATATTACAAATTCTCGTGAGTATAAAGTTGAAATAGTAAAGGTGAGCTCTCAGGGTTACATATTTTAAAGTACTGCATTTCTGACATTTTTTATCCTTTAAAAATATTAGTTCCTTTAAAGCTTTGTTTGTATCTGATAGTAATCTGTGATGTCAATTGTCTATAGAAATTTGTAAATGTGTCCCTTTAAAAGCGCAGATGAGGGAAAACAGCTTATTTGGTTTTCTTTGGTAATCTAATGATTTTATATTCTTACCCAAGTCACTGGGTTTTATTCCTAATCTTCCCATCATGCATCTCATATGCTAAGATTGAGATCATTGCAGACAAGGAAAACAATGAGTAGTATTTCTCTAAAAACAGCTTCGAGCTTGCTTGCTTGCTTGGGAAGCACCAAAATACTTTAAATGCTAAATTGTGGGAACCCATCCCGACCTTCTTTTTGAAAACGATTTTCCTCAAAATTGTTTTGCAAATTGTAAGAATCAATTTTCGTACACGTGAATTCTCATCAACGACGCGATGTTGGCTTCTCTATCAAAGTCTCTGAACGTGCACTCGCCATATTATAGCTTCTCCACTCTCTGATGTCACGTTCACTTTCTTTTTGATCTAATCTCTTATGTACCTATGTATAATATTATGGCAGTGGAACTTTTATGCTTTCTCATGTTCCTCTATAATGATTAATTTTTAAGGCAACATCTTATTATTGATCCAATACCGTTATGCCTTTCAAACAGGTTGATTATGAAAAATCTCAATATAGCCATCCACTTTCTTTCATATAAAAAAATTGTATGCATGAAAGTGTTGTCAAATTAGCCGTTTCACAATGCACCATGTATTTCCTAATAATTAACTTAAAATTTGAATTATGACAGCTGAAACCAAATCTCTTGCCGTTCTACACTTCGTTTCGTGACAAGGTGCTGACATTTTACTATAGTTGAGTTTTCGAATTTTCTATGCATTATTCAGGAAACAGGAGACGCCCATCGTAAGATTCACTTATGTTGAATAATATTATGTACGCTTTATGTAAATGAAGAAATTGTTATGAGGCTTCCCTTCCTTTTCACCTCCTCCCCAACGGTCCAGTTTCCTTACATTTGATTCTAATGAATAATTCAATACTTTAAGTTGCAATTCTTTACACTAAATTATGCATTAGGTTTAAAAGAAAGAGCAAAAAATAATGAATTCTGTAGGTAACCATTTCAGAAAGGAAACAAAGAGCATTGTTCTGTTTCTTCGAACCTGTACGGCTATGTCTCCGTCAAGTAGCCAATAATGCACGATCCCTCCTGAAAGGTGGATTGATAAGCCATCCTTAGAAAAACACTCTATCCATTTTTATGCACAGTTCTCTTTTGTGTCGATTAACATTTTTTAGCAATGCAAAGTGATTTTAACAACCCTATTAATAATTAATATCTTGCAGGTAGAAAATGAATATTGTCTTTATAGTATTCATGTGGTAGCAGTTTGAACACATCCTTTAAGATCAAGATAATAGTAAATGCAATGGTTCCTTTCCCGATGACGCCAGTCGCATGAAAATCGTTGAACATGATTTATTTCTAAATTTTCAATTAACTACGCCATATTTCATAAATTACTCAGCTAAGCTGCAAAACTCATGATATATGATGGCAGTGTATACTTATAATAGGTAGTTAGTTAATCCTCGGCTATATTCTCCTACGTGTGGATTATCTGAATAAGTTTAAGTACTCCTAAAAACAGTGTGATGCACTAATGAGTTAACAGAAACTCGGTGTGTGTGTTAATGAGAAACTATGTCATACCATATTATGCTTTTTTAAACACTTTGGTAAACAAAATAGACTTTTCAATTCATTACGGTTCACTGTACGCGCCGAACAAGGATTTTTAACTAACTCAACGCGCACAATCTTTCGCCGCAGGTCTATCATTCTTTTGTATTTTCTGATTTTCTATGCTAGCTGATTTAGACATTTAATTAATGAGGTAGTCCTTATTTGAGTATTAAAGGTTTCGTAAGAACAATTGCTTCTTCATCGCTGCTGCTGCTGCTGTCTCTTGTCACAAGAATGGTTACAAGAACCGAGACATCCTCTGGAGGCATATGAGCATGTCGTTTGTTTTAACCATTGGCGGTAGTGGTGACGAAGACGATGTGTCTAGCACTTTTAAGTTAGCAGGGATGCCTTAAAAATGGCATGTACATGCCTTAAAAAGAAGATGGTAAAGAATAAAAAGAAACGACACTAAGAAATCTGACTCAACGACAAGAAATGAAACAAAGAAGAAGAAAATCATCTTGATGATGATGAACACAATGAAGCTATCGCCCACAGGAATAAAAAGTTAATGATGTGTGCAAAAAAATCAGTCACGAGAACTTCAAAAAGTTTGTTTGTAAAATAGTATCCATTATTCCTTTTTCTCAACTCTTTCAAAAGATTTGATCTTTCAAGGTAAAGATTCTTGACATGCAGTTTGTATTGGCTTTGACAGCTTTAATGTTCATAAGTGTAGGGAACCAGAGTCTCAATTTGAAGTTTCAAGCGAAAGTATTAACTTTCTCGTTGTTTTGTTGGGTTGGATTTTTCAGAAAAACTAATCCTGCAGACTTAAATGGGTAAATGATTTGGTGATTTTCCTCCTTTCCTTTTATTTTTAACAACTTGCATTGTTCTTGTCTTATCAACATCAAGATTTCGAATGCTCGTATCATCCATAATTATGCTTTATCTATTCATTATTATGTTTTTGGAATTGTGCACGTGTACGAGGGAAACCTTTCGTAGAAATTGCACTTGAAGTAGCACGCTTGATTAAACTTTCAGTTGCATATTTATTCATACAAAGTAGCAGTTTACCTATGAGTTTGTCTTTTATGCCAGTTGTATGTTTGTTTGGGACTGCCGAAAGCAACTGCCCGAGAATGAATGAGAGACGCTTACAGCAAAAATAGAAACAATAAAGAAGAAGCCACTGACGCTCTTTTCATTAAACAATAGCGATAACCCTTTTCTTACTCATTCAGATGTCCTTTAATTTATTTGCAATAAGATGTTTAAAAAATACGAAATAATATATCCTCAGTGAATTGAAATTGAAACAAAAGACGAAACAAGTATTAATGAGGCTCAACAGCGGCGGTGTGCGCTTAACAAGGCTTACCTGTCTGGCGAAAATAAGGTATTTTATCCCCTGCTTCTTGAATTTCTTTAGTAGTTAGCGCAGTGGTCCTCGTGGGGATCTTGCTTTCTTCCTTCAAACTGCTTCGATGCACAAAAGCAAGCACAAAAAATATGACACAAAACACAACACCAATTTCTTGCCCGGCCCGTGTGCCGAGATGATTGGTATTTATTTTTTTAGTGGGGGAGTAAAAAGACGGGATGTATTGCTTTCTGCCTTAATGCTATTATTATTCTTTTTATTCGTAGAAAGTAATGAGCTCTCCCTTTATTGCTCCTTTCGCCTCTCTGCTTGTCAAGCAGTAATTTTGTCGACTTGAAACCGAAAATTGTTCATGGAATTCACAAGTACGTATTTTAAATGAAAGTGATAAATTGTAAGCTTAGTTTATAGAGAGTTATTGTATATTTATATTCGTGACACGCATTCACACACACTCTCACACACCGTTCGTTTTCAATAGAAAAGTCAGAAGAGTACATAACACTTTTGGTCACTTACTGCTTATCAGTCAATAGTCAATTTTCATAATAGAAAAATGAGAGATGTACAGAGGGAGATGTATGTAACAAAGACAAAAAAGAAAGGACGAGCGCACGCATCTCATTATCATTTATTTTAAGTGTGTCTTTTGTTTTTAGCCATGCTTATGTTTTGAAATACGGATCTCAAATAAGTCACTACTGTTCATCGTCTTGGTCAACATCATCAATACATCACCTTAGTTTGTAGTAACTCTATTCATTACTAATATTAGCTTTGAAAGCAGGTAGATAAATGCTGCATCGTGAACATACCTATGTATCTATACATAACAACATAAACTTTGCTTAAATAAAACTTAAACTGATAAAACTTTTTGAAAATCTCTCTTTTTATTCATGATTAAACAAAGCCGACTTTAGTTGTTCCCTTTTGTCCTGCTTATTGGTGTAACTCCTCTCCATTAGCACGTCGTATACATTTGTGGCCTCTCTCTATATTTTTGCCGTTGTGGGAAAGGTGAGAGTTTTCACAAAATGAATAATAATAATAATAGCATACTTAGATGATGATGGAAACTGATGATAAACCTTAATAGTTGCTACTTACTTTATTCAAAGATTCCACTGTGTATGATTTGCAAAATTCACTACTTGCTTTTACGCACTCAAATTCATAATCGTCAAGAGTAGGAGTAGGACTACTAATAGATATATTTACGTGTTCAAACAAAATAAGAGTTCAAAGTATTCTAGCAGTTAGTCGTCTGCTGGTAGAGGGATAAACGAAGATGTCGCAATCACAGCCGCACTGTCGTTGTCACAATTTGTGGGGATGCAAATACAACTGATTATCACTTGTCGTTTTGACCACTTCACATATTTAGGTTTCGGAAAAGTGCAGTTACAAAACATCAATCCGTCGTAGCATATTATTACGAACGATGAATGTATGGAACAGAGCAGATCAGTTTTTCTGATTTTCCTTCATTAAGATTCTCAAAGATTACCACACACATTGACACATTAAATGTAAACGAAGAATTTGTTTGCCTAAAATCTTACTGCTCGATTCCTAATTAGTACGAAAGACAGAGGGAGTACGTAATAATGGTAATGATAATAATATTCACTTTCCAATCCAGAAAATAGAAATTGGGCAGTGCAAACTGTGTTTCTAGTATAAGGGCATTTATGTAGAGCTCGTATATACGAAAGATGAGTTTCCTAGATATTACTAGCTATATACATACATAAGTAGGCATGTTGTTTATAAATAGAGCTATAATTACATGCGATAACTACGTCAAAGGAAAACAGCGCTCGCGTTTTCAGCAAATGATGAAGAAAATCATAATAATTATTATTAAAGTTGGCTATCTTTAGTATTTAGTGGTCTCTTTTCAGGGTACAATAATGAATTGGTACGAGACTAATTATTTTGCACGCTTTCGTTGTTTGTATCTACTTATCTGATTATTCCATTTTCCACTCCTCTCTTTTGAGCATTATTTGAAGAAATCCATACAATGGCACCTTCATATACACGGCAACCACGGCCTAATAAAAATGTTTAATTTTTAGCGGTAATAATGTACATTCATTTTATTCTCCAACAGTATTTAACATTGTTTTGGAACAGACAATAATTATTATCTTTTGATCAGTCACAGTGCTATTATCGCTATTGTAGCACAATCACACTTAAGAGTTTCGCATTTATTACTAATTAAACGCCAAAGTATTAATCAATGCTGTAAACAAAACTTTCTATTTGTTTATCACGCTTCGGTATAAAAATCAATAATGACAAGTAGTAACACACATAAATTTGATGTGCTACTTTTTTGTTCGTACCTTCATGTGACATAACCGGACACATTAGTGACAAAATGATTCATAAAAATGTCCGTGTATTTTGAAATCAAAAACTGGGATGGGGTTAGGTCTACACACAGTCAATACACAACTTGTTGTGTTGATGCAGCACCGACAAAGTAGCTTTGCTAATGGCATAAACCTATCCATAAAAACGGTATTACGTGTCAAAAATTTGCATAATAGGTTTTCAGTTGATTCGCAAACGTAGACCGATGTAGAATTGGTTCCGTTGTCGCGGACTGAAAGCAACAATCACATGTCACCTTCGTTTTTTAATGAAATGTCTATACCAAGTTAACAACTCACCCATAAAATGCGGTTTTACATATGTACCCAATGAATCTTGTACACAGCTATTGAAAGGGAAATGAAGAGGAAAAGGAAAAGGTTTTGCCGATAAAATGGTTTTTCTCACACTTGAGACAAGAGTCTGCTCACACTCACACGGCGAAATTTCTTTCTTCTTGATTTACGCACACCACAAGATAATGTTATAATTAATCGTCTGCTAAGAAGCAAATACAGTGTTTGACGTAGATGCGCGCACCACGTAATGCAAGAGTGAAGTTTATAGTTTAGCAGTAAGTAATTAAAGATGAGCGATGACAAGGTTTACTCTGCGTATCTTCCCTTTCATTTAACCAATTGAAAACAAAAGGGAAACACTTATTAGTTCGATGACACTGATTCTTTTTTTGTTTTTGAAATGCAATCTACAATGAAATCAATGTACTAATGCACGTTTATTATTATTACCTGTACAAAGTTTGAAGTTATTTACTGTAACCACACACTGTAATTTTACCACTGATGATGCCACTCCCGCTTGCTAACTTGCAGTTTGCATGTGTCAGTAAGTTAGGAAAGAGATGAATAATGATGACAAGGGCACAATAACAATGTTAAAAAACAGTGGGCAACTCCAATATCAGCATTTTCCACAGACACTACTGACTGACTTCCGAACGTTTAATTGCATACTGCATATAGCGAAGAATATACATATTATCCCACGTGATATTTTCTTTTTGTTTGGTATATGAGCTCATACAATTCATGTCGTACCTACCCACCACGTTTCTCGTTACAACGATGATGATGAATGAAAAACAGATACTTAATAAGAATTGCTGTCATTAACCGTCACGAGCACTCCCTTGCAAACGGTGATTAAAAATCTTGACGGGAAATGCAATATTAATAACAAGCATTAAATACTGCTATATATTGCGTTTACTGATATCACAGAAACCACACCGTCATAGTATCACTATATTTTTAAGTGATTGTAATGACTGCTATCAGTTGTGCAAATGCATCGTTTTCTATAGCAGCCATAGTACATTTTATGATAATCGATTAGATTTCAACAACAACAAGGTGCACAAGGGTGCCCACAGCAACAATGTCAAAAGTCATCACAACCCTTTTGTTAGTACACACGTCTCTCCTGAACCAAGCTATTGTCCTTTCGGTAGTTGATGCTTAATGCTGCTGTTGACTTGCTTAAAAGAGAAAAGTTTGTAAGAGTTTTATTAATCACTGCTAATATTAAAGCATTCATAAGTTTTTTTACAGCTCATCGACGAAAAAAACTTACCGCAGGTTGTAACACCGATTTCACGACAATATTACACGGTGGGTGCCATACCTACCTATATACGCACATATTATTATACAAATAAACTTATTTGACCAATCATTCAGCTGCATTTTTGCATGTAATCGGCAGTCAAAAACACGAAAAGGATTTGAAGAAATCGAATTCAGAAAGCCAGTCGAATTTTTTAATGGATAATGCAATATGACCATTTTCGAGAGGGTTGTTGTAGACTGTCTTGCGATTACGTTTAAAAAAGACCATGTGCATCTTTTTACGTAGTTACTACCAACTACTAATAAAGCATGCATGCCTAATCATGCGGGTCGCACCTTACACACGACGACATGACTGACAGGCTAGTAAACGCTGAGGAGGTAAAGAGTATTTTAAATTCTGCATTCATAACAATAAAGATTGGATAAGTGTAAACGAAATAATGGATCTCTCTTCAGCAAGAAAAAAAGAATGTGTGTACGACAAGCAGACACACACATGCAACATACGAACATTCAGTGGTAGTCTTATAGCGCGCATCTATTACAATAAAGAAAGCAATCAATGACCTCTGAAAATGGTTACCACTTGCTGTGTGAGAGCAACTCGTCTTCTTACTTATTGCTGATGCCTCCTTTTATTCATTTTATCGTTATTATTGTGCTAGCGTACAGGCAGCAAGCAGTCTTCTTTACTTTTCATAAAGAAGTTGTCTTCATAGTTAGATTAGTACATATTTGCACTGCAATAATCTTCGTTGAATTTGATGTGTTTCTTTTCATTCTTCCGCCCCCTTGCATTTTCAGCCTGCTCGTATGTCCCTTATTTTTCACTTGTTCCTGTCTGCGTAGGATATAAATGGAAGAAAAAGTGATATTTTAAAGAGTGAATGAATGAATGAATATATAAATAATAAATAGCAACAATGAGTGAATAGAGATCGATCAGGGAGATTAAAGGAGTGGACATTTTACCCAACGTGCGTTTGTCTCGGTGGTGCATGTAATGATGATGATAGCCCACTACCGGTTGAAAAGTTGAAGAAAAACACTTGTTAGTCATTAAATCGATATGTAGCACCACTGAACTGACTACCACCACCATAGATGCATACGTACATACATTCATACTTCCATCACGTGCGTGCACATGCATAATAGGCAACAGGTAGGTAGACAGTTTTTCTTAAGTATGCACTCATTGGTCAAGTTTGTTGCATATTATTTTGATTTTATTACTTACACGTTTGCTGTTCATTCATTCATCTTTTCTTCCACTCATTCATTCTCTACACAGACTCGCTTACTTCCTTCCTTCCTTCCTCTCTCATTTTCTCAAGAATGCCATCAAGCCGGCTTACTTGATTCCCAACAGCTCTAGCATAGCCATCATCATCATTGTTATTATTATTCTAGTCATCATCATGTACATTTTGAAAGCTGAGCAGAGAATATTGATTATCATTCACGGAGAGAGAGAGGTATGCTATCATCATCAGTTACAAGTGTGTACTTCGTTTTCGAAGAATTACTTTGCCCGCTCACTTACCTTTATTTCCCATCACTTCATCCTCATCACCGCTTGCGAGCATAATTGGTCATTTGAATGCACAAAATGGAATAATATAATTAGCAATTGAGTGGAGAGATACCACAGAAATAAGCAAATGGAACCACAGTGTGTTATTGGTGGATACTACATTTAATGTATTACACTCACCATAAGTGCATTTTCGAAATTGCCTATTACTATTTAATTTTCCTATTACTTAACTACTTATTGTCATCGTTTTCAACAAAGCGAGTACCTTTTTCTCCACAGCATGAAAAGAGTACATCAATAGTATGACGAGAACAAATACTAGTAAAAAGCAAAAAAAATGCTGCGTTTATTACTAACGAATCAATTTTTCTGCTCGAATCTCTCTCTCTCTCTTTAAATGCTAACTCTGCAAAGTCGAACTGGTAATTGTAACTTATAAATTATAGATTAGGCGTGTATTTATTGCAGAAGCTATGAACGCGTTCATTGAGCGTCAACAGAGATAAGGAAGAGGACAAAACAGGAGACGCAGCTCCTCCGTCCAAATGGCGACCAAGTGGTTACCAGTACCGGTAGCATTATTGTCAACACGCAGAAAGAGAAACCAAACCAGTCACCACGCGCGTCTGTGAAATGCTGTGGAAAAATAGTGGGCTGAAAAACTGCATTTACATTCGCAATAATATCAAGATAATAAAGACCGGACGACAACGGCGATGATCACTGCAATGATAACAATAATATTTTGTTTTTGTTGCCAAATTCGCAAAAAAAGAAGAAGCAGGAAATCTGCATAATAATATGAGTTCTCTCACTCTCAAGTACGTAATAGTAATGACAAAGTAAGTGGTACTTATTTTTTCTTTAAAAGATATATATATTTTTTACGTCAGTACAACATCAAGATTTTGACAATTTTATTGCATCTATGTCGTTTGTTCACTTCATTCAGACATACACACACCCAAGCAAACAACAACGGCAATGCTGATCATCACTCTAGTAATATGTTTTAATAATAAATTAAAATGTGCAGCGTAAAAAACTTCGTTTTCTGCCACTCATCTCATATTATTTATTTATCAGTTGTCACTGTAAAGATGCATTGAGTGCTTATACGTATAAAATGTTTCTCGAGAGACGTTAAAAGGCTCAGAAAACATACATTATGAGTACATAATAATGACAATACACCTGTATCATCAACGATGGTATAATAATAATCATCGGATTAGTAAAGTGAGATGTAATTATTTTGTTATCTCTTGTTATTATGGATACGTCATCATAGTAAAGTACATTTTTGTATTTACATTTTGATTTTGAGAAGTTTTGACACAATTGTGCATGGTGTGTTTATACTATACATGGTTCAACAACATTCATGCATTATCATTCGTGGTAATTCACTCAGGTATCCCGATGTTGGTTTTCCAGATCCACTAGATGTAATATTATTGTTTTTTCAGAGAATCGATCCAATCACGACTTATTGTCTACTAAACTGCATTGATAAAACATTTTAGTACCTAATTCAGATTCCTACGTTTTTGTATTTCGCCTTTTCTCCAACCATTGCAAAAGCCTTACCATTAAGCGTTTTTGTTTGGGTGCAGGTTTCTTGAGAGTATGCTAAGATATCTAACTGTTTGGAAACGCATGATTTTCAACACGTTTTTTAGACACTGATTACTAGAATTTTTGTTACCTTTTTTTAAAAAATGAAAAAAGACAGGACACGTAATATAATGGACATGCATGCATACATAATGTAGAAACTTCCTTTGTAGAAATTCCTGTTGACGTACTATGGCGGGATGAGGAAGGTAGGACGGAAGTACTTCAGACTTGCTTCGATCATGCATTGCACATAAGATTTGCATACATAACATAACACCGTGTAATCATTCATGATGATTAGAATTTTTTTGAAACAACTATATTCAAAGTGCACCCCAACAGATAAGAAAATCACGACAGCAACATTGATGATGACATGATGGCGATGGAAGGAAGGATATACAAGGTGGTGGTGATGATCTTTCAGAAATGAAAATAAGCTTGAAGGAGAGGGACACTCTACCGCAAATCCCACCACGAAGACAACAAAAGCATGCATGCATCATAACGATAAAATAATATAATACGCAAATAATACAAACACGCTGTCGCATCAAAACGCAAACCACCACACAAGCAAAACAATTCTCCCATGGAATCCTAGTTGATTTCTTTGTGACCAAACTATGTCAAATCGTTCATCATGCGTGTAGAGTTAAAGAGATGTGTTTTTTCCTAAATATATCCGATTCATACAGCACACCCTTTTTCTCATCTCTTGAGTGTGCCAGTATAAAGTAATTGCATAGACGCTCTTTGTGCAATTTTTGTGAAATGTCTGATACGCTGAAAATTGGAGGCATGTCTTATAATGCCATAATAGCAACAAAGATAAGATAAATTCGGGGTAAATATGGCCATGTCAAATTATGATGGAGAGAGCTACACCATGCATTTTTATCAGTAGTGAAAGAGAAAACGCATCTGCATTTTTAATGCTTCTTCTTCTCTCTGAGGGCATCTACCTGTCACTACATTTCTGAATGCAAATCAACAACCACAGTTTCCCTGAAAAAATCTTATGCAAGTGGCACTTATCATGGGGAAGGGGAAAATCGTGTAATGCGAAACAAAATTTCTAGACGTTTGACATGTTTCCTATTCGACATGCACATTTAGCATGGGTCATATATAATATGCGGGAAATTGAAAATACAATTTTAATTTTAGGATTGTGTCCATTATATTTCTAGCGTTTAGTAGCAGCAAAAGCACTTTGAGCAAAAATTCGACTTTCCATTTCATTTTACAATTTTATGTAACATCAAAATAGCATAAAATAGTAAGTATCACACCAAAAATATGCATGCAATTTGCATCATATCGGTAGTAAGAA
>JAQIXW010001892.1:0-17338 GCA_034700685.1 Willowsia buskii | reverse complement strand
AGAGAGACAAGACATATTTTTTTATGGTTCCCCTTTTTCCTATGTTTCTAAGTTAGTTACAGAGAAACTTGTAGAGCCTGACAGTCAAAAGTACCTGAAGCTGCGAATTGGCCCCTTTTATACACATTCTCTGCTTTCAAGGCATAATCCAATTCTTACGGTAACCTTTCTGCGTACAATAAATGACTATCTTTTACTTCACAATAGAGCCCTTTATAAAAAGCTTAAAATAGTTATTTTTATTCTTATCATTGTCGATTATAGAAAAAATTATTTATTACATTTATTACATTCATGAATACAGAAATAAAAATATTAGCATATTAAATTATACTTAAAACAAAGGCATCATAATTCATTTTCATAAGAATCATCAGAGAAACTTAGACATGCTCACCCCTTTATAAAAATGTTAATTTTATCGGATGCTTTTTTTGCGTAAGCCGTGAACTTTATCATTCAAACGTAACACGCATTTAAAATGATACAAGTAAATTTACAATATGATTCGTGCACTGATCTAAATACAGCATAAATGTTTCTCTATTCTGGGCAAAGTAAGTACCCACAGTTGTAGGCTGAAGAGGCCTTAGCGATTTTACAAATCTGTCAAAATACTTTCTGTTCTTTGGCGAATTCTTTAGTTTTAAGTTTCCTTTCCCTGTTACAAATTTCAACTGATATGTAAACTGTTTAGATGCATTTGTAGCTGCCTCGATAAAGATAGTTTCAAAATATTCTAAAACAACTGGAATGACCGCAGCGACCGGAACGATAAGATAAGCCCAATTCAATGGTATGTCATCAACAATTTTAATTGTCATATAGCAAGCCATCACATTTACAACAATTGTTGATGTGTGATGAATTGCCACATTCCAAGACCCAAATATCACATTAAAACGCTTCGTCAATAACTCAAACCGTCTAAATATATGAAAAATTTCAGTGTCCTTTAACATACATCCTAACTGACACTTAATCCTCAAATCAGTATTATTAGAGCCAAAATTTAAAGAGCCTTCTTTAGGAGAAAGTTTAGTTAACCAAAATTGTGTAGATCTTAAGAAAAGCAAGCCAGTAAACACAAGAACAAAAATGCCATCGCCTACATGGATAGATACATAGTCCACAAATAAGATCAGTGGCAGATGCGCTAGTTTAAGTTGAGGTCGAAAATCAAAATATCTATAGAACAAACTTCCTAGTGGACTTTCAGGCTTTGTGAAAAGAAACCCAAATCCTAGCGGTATGAGGAAAGTTGCAACCGCCTGACCAAACCCGATGATTTCGTTGAAGAAAACGTATGATCTGTTTTTACTCCGCCTTAAGTGAACATCGAGCTTTTCTACAGAAGCAAAAGACGGAATTTGAAATTTTTAATTATGATTTATGAATTTAATAAATAATTATCATATAAATTTCGTGGGAAATACCCTGAAGATCCAAGTCATTCTCAAGAATCAAATTGAAAAGTTGAGCGATTTCTTCGGTAAATCTCCAAATGCCCACTTGTAACCCAAAAACCATCACAAACAGTGAAAGAATCGCGATGTTGGTAATTGCATGTCGAATAAGTTCGAGCGGATTGCTTAATTTTTTTACGGATACATCAGGAATTTCGTCAGTTTCAACAGCCTCTGCGTTTGCGAGTTGAGTGCGAAATGTTTCGTACAGATGCGATAAGGAGTCGCCGCCTACGATTACGCAGTAAAGTACAACGTACCAAACATTTAGTTTCCTGTAGGGTCCTCTGAATAGTCCCAATTTGTTTTGACGTGTCCATTTGAATGGAGTGCAGAGATTGAAGGTCATAGAGCGTATGCGCCATTTACCAATTTTTAGCAGCCTTGGAGTAATCATAATGAATAGATGCTCATAAAGAGGACGACAGTAGATATTTATGTGGTTTTATGAGCAGACAATTCTCTTTAACGTCAGCAAAGGAAGCTTGCAAACTTCTAACTAAACTTTTTTTATAGCGTGGGCAATTTTTTGACGTGGGTAGCTCTAAGAACTTCCAGAACTTAAGCTTATTTGCTTCAAACGTAACTGTTACGCAAAGATGAACATGCCCATATATTCAATCGTTATGGAGTGTAGCTTACATTGCTAAATTTATCGAAAGTTTGGAATGAAAGACATGCGACGTAAGAAAGATTTGGTTATGCATACACACTGTCCATTACATTCGAATTCAAATGAAACATATTCCGGAAGGAATGGCAAAAATAATAAAATATAAGTATTTGGCAGAGCAAGTTCAAGTTTAAAAAGATATTTTTTTGTAAAAAAAGGAGTGGTTTTTACATAAAAATGTGGGTTTGCTGCGTAGGTAGGCTCTCTTTTTGTATAATATATATTAAAGTAAAGTAAAAATACAAAAATTTTCAACAAAGGGTAAAACTATTATTTGCTACAAAATAAAAAAGATTTTGCTGCCTATTGAAAGTTTTTTTGTGCTTAATATTAGGTAGTTTTTCATGTGCTTATAAACAGACTTTTAAACATTACCCGATCATATTAATAAATATTTAAAGTGGTTGGTCATTTTTAATGCATTACTACCTACACATATATAAAGTTATATAGTAAGGTAGTATCTTAGTAAGGTAGGTAGTCATTACGAATAAGAACAAAATTTATTTTATGCCAATGCGCTAAGGGGATATTTTTTGGTATCTTACTATTATAAATTTCACTGCGCAAGAATGAAAATTATTCATGATATGGGAGGTTTTTTCCACCTACGTGTTTTTTTTACTTTGGTTTGTATAAATTTGTATTGATCAATATCCTCACGGTCAAGGTTTTTCTTAAATTGAAAGAAAAAGTATGGAAAGTTGTGTAGCATCGCTTTTAGCATTTTTCTATCTTGACTTTACTAGTTAGGGTTGTTTATTTTCCACATTTTATTTGAAATGTCCACTTTTATTTTTTTAAATTAATTGCGGGAATCAATTAACAAGATTCCAATGTCTATGTATTACAGCAAATAGCAATACTGTTAAATGAAATTAGGGAACTTAAGTATGTCTACCTATAATTTCAGTAGAAAGTTAAAAACTTGAATATGAATTGTAAAAGTACAAAGAAAAATTGACAAATTTAGAGCAAATTCTTTCTCCAACTATTTTTATTGAAAAATATTTGTATGAATGTGGGAAATATACAATGTATAACTGTGTATGTTTCCGTAGACCACTTATATTGTAAACATTAAGAACACACCCTAATGTTTTGCTTATTGACACAACAAATAAATTAAGGCCGATTATATAAATTTTAATTGCAAGTATATGTGTTTTGTTTAATTGATTTCAAAACTATTCAATTATTATTAAGTATAAAGAACAAATGCAAATGTTCAAAATCTCATGTTACTTTTTAATTTCGTTAAGCGCATTGCGGAGCCATCGATTAGCGTTGATGTACATCTGATTTTTTACAGATAAAAATGGTATCATCAACGAATTCACATCGACAAAATTCCTTAGCAGATACAGTGATATCTCAAAACTATAATTCTTATAGTCAGTATCTTTCCAACTATTTCAACAACGGTTACTACGTATTACTTTGCCCATTCCAAGTCGTTCTTAAAGACACCGGTTATATATTGCATGCCTGGAGGCCACAAAAACTCTTCTGTGCATTTGGATTCTTCCTCTCAATTTTCTGGACATTGAGAGATCTTCGTGTTCTTAATGTAGCCAACAAGAGGGATCCCACCATTTTCTTTTCATTTATAGCCTGGCTTTGTTCCACATGCTTTAGAATCCGAGCTGTTTACTTATTTTGGCTGAAAGAAAATAAATTTTTTGAAATAATAAATTTTCTCTATACACATCAAGCTAAACCAGAAAAAATATCAATTCGCACAAAAGCACGTTTAATATTAGCACTATTTGGGAGCATGTGCTTACTTCAAATTGTCTGTGGAAAAAATCTTGCAATGAAAACAGAGGACGATTTCATGGAAAGTTGGACACAACTGCCTTCTTGGGAAACCATGATGGATGTGAGTCAGTTCAACTTTTTTCTTAAGAATTATGGAGAAACAATGGAACTCAATGACGACCAAATATGCTGCACTTTTTTCAACGTCGCCCTTTGTACACTGGCGTTCTTGGGATACGTTATTAGGTTTTATAAATTTTAACATTTTGCAAGATGAAGGTTGTGCTAAATATTTAAAATTTGTGTTTTGTTGATGTAGGAGGCTAATTTCTCTTAATAGTGATCTCTTAATCTTGATGACTTCTCTAACTTTATGGACAGCCACAGTCAACTTTTTCGCTATATTGGAACATGAACATGACTGGAGCGTAATACGGAATGAATATGAATTCTTGAAGAAACTGGCAAACTTGATAAATACAACTGTTGGACATAATGTTACCATTATTATGATAGACGCTCTTGTTTACTATGCTAGAGTACTCACCAATATCTTCATTGATACAGAATCCTACATTAATATTCCAAAAGTTCTGATCCAAACATTTGCGTTTATAAATGTTGGCAGCTTTTTTCTTGTTTCTGCTGATATTCCACACAAGGTAAAAAAAATTGTTTGCTATACTTCATTTGTAAAAGTTTTGGGGAAGGGATTATCGGGCCTTAAAAGTTAAATTACTGGCCTTCCGTATGGATTTTTCGGCCTCGTTTTCCAAATTTTTAAGGGCCAGTTACACCTGGAATTTTGGCACCTTTGGTTGGGATTTTAGCCTCAAAATAACTTTAAACTTTTTTTCCTAAATTTTCATCAAGCAGAATGTGTCGCGGAATTATGCATAAAATGAATATGAAGTATTGACTAGTAATTATCTTTGTTGCTGATATTGAAAGTATACTTTTGCAGACTTAAAATATATTCGACAAAGACAGACATTAGTTTTTTGTCAATTGTGATTGGTTTAGTATAACTGACGATGAGAAACATTAGTACATTGTCATTTAGTTTATTTACATACTTTTTTCGTGTGTTGGGCATGAATGTTATCGTTTTTTTAAATATCTGCAGGCACCAAAAGACATTCGTACAAATAAATGTAAAGCAAAGTATTCATGAATTTCTTTCGTATCACTGTGCTCTCTAAAAGCATAAGCATTTTGTGTACGCATTTAGTTTTGATGCAATAGAGTCATTGATACACAATAAGAAAGTGTACTGAATAGGAGACCTGTGTTAATATTAAAGTAGCATGATCTATCCAAACTTATGTTCAAAAATTGGATGATCAATCTAGACTACAATCGCTACCATTTTACACATATTCTGAATGTGGTTTATATTTACCTGTGTGATGAAGCATTGGAAAGATAGTATCTGTAGCTAACCGGATAACATTGCCAATCTCAAAATGACATCCATTATCTCAGCATCATCAGCATCTTCAACATTCAAATTGACTTCCTAACGATATGCTTTTGATGTCTAATATCTCTATTCTATTGATGGTAATTATTTCTGAGTGTATGCAATTAACACATTGAGCGCTTGAATTCGTGTATAAAAGCTTGAGTGATACCATAAAAAATTTCTTAGTTTTTAAGGGGCCAGAGTACCTATAGAATAGGCCAAGATCCCAACCATAGGGGCCAAAATTCCAGGTGTAATAAAAATTTCGAAAACGAGGCCAAATAATCCATACGGAAGGCCATTAATTTAACTTTCAAGGCCCGAAACCTTTTTCCCAAAGTTTTGTGTTTTTTAATATGACATTCAATTTGTGTTGTTTAATATGACATTCAATTTGTGTTGTTTAATATGACATTCAATATGTGTTTTTAGATGAATTCGTTTAAAGACTGGATTGCAGTTGATAAAAATCGTGAGCAAATTCCTCCAGATTTGGTGAACATAATCATAAATGAAATAGATAATCAATATGTGGCCATCAAAGGAAGCAACACGTTTGCGATAACATATTCAACATATGCGAACGTAAGAAATACTAATATGTAAAATATCTATTAATATACAATAAAATTCTGCCGACTCATATATTTTCTGGGGTTTATAAATATTACTAGGTTCTGGGCATTACTATAACATATTTCGTTATATGCCTTCAGGCGTACAGTACCACTTAAATTGTATTAATTATCTAAATTTTTCCTGTATTAGTTTATGGGGAATGCTGATATTGACAGTTTGCGTGAGGAATTCGTTGTATTTTTAAACATATTTTGCGGTTTGTATCTACATGTGCACCTTTGATCATACCAAATACTGGGATTGCTAGTTAGAGATCTCGCTATAAATAGGCAGTATGACTCCGTGTTTTCTAGCTTCCATGCATTTTCCATGCATGTCATATAAGAGTGCATGCTTACTTCAACCACTTTTATTACAAACATCAAAAACACACCCTAATGTGTTGTTTATTTACACAACAAATAAATTAAAGTCCATAATATAATTCCAATTGCAATAAAATATAGTTTGACTCGTACTTAAATTGATTTAAAGCCCATTTACTTAATTAGTTTTTAGCTCATGTGCAGTATTTATATTTCATTTAAATTTTTTATTACTTTGAGCGCATTCAAGGACATTCGATTAGCCTTGAAACATACCTAATGGAAAAAATGGAATATTCAATGAATTTGCACCTACAAAATTTCTTAGCAGATCAAGCCATATCTGGAAACTATAATTCTTATAGTCAATATCCTTCCAACTATTTCAACAACGCTTACTACTTATTACTTTGCCCATTTCGAGTTGGTCTTAAAGGCAAACAATATAAGTTACATAGTTGGAGGCCTCAAAAAGTTTTCTGTGCATTTGGATTCTTCCTCTCAATTTTCTGGACATTAAGAGATCTTCGTGACCTGAATGTAACGAACAAACGGGACCCCACAATTTTCTTTTCATTTATTGCTTGGCTTTGTTCCACATGCTTTAGATGCCGAACAGTTTACTTATTTTGGCTAAAAGAAAACAAGTTTCTTGATATAATTAACTATATACATTCTCATGAAGCTAACCCGGGCAAAATATCAATTCGAGCAAAAGCCCGCTTGATATTGGCACTATTTGGGAGCAAGTGCTTACTTCAAATTGTCTGCGGAAAAAGTCTTGCAATGAAAACAGAAGAAGATTCCATGGAAAGTGGGACACTTCTCCCATCTTGGGAAACTGTGATGGATGTGAGCCAAGTCAATTTCTTTCTGAAAAGCTATGACAAAACGACCGAACCAAACGACAAGCAAATATGTTGCAATTTTAGCGATGTCGCTCTGTGTGTACTGACATTTTTGGGATACGTTACAAGGTTTTGGACTTTAAAATTTTGCTAGAGATATAATTTGGAAATATCTAACAAATTTGTTTTCTATTGTAGGAGACTTATTTCTCTTTATAGCGATCTCTTAATTTTGATGACTTCTTTAACTTTATGGACAGCCACAGATAACTTTATTGCGAAGTTGGAACATGAACATGACTAGAACGTTATAAGGAATGAATATGAATTCTTAAAGAAACTGGCCAATATGATAAATACAGTTGTTGGACATAATGTTACTGTCACCATGATAGATGCTCTTGTTTACTACGCAAGATTGCTCACGAATATTTTAATTGATACAGAGTCCCACATTAATGTTCCTAAAGTTCTTATCCAAATATTTGCGTTCTTAAATGTTGGCAGCTTTTTTCTCATTTCTGCGGATATTCCGCATAAGGTAAGAAATCTGTTTATGATGCCTCACTAGTCAATTATATTTACTTTAAATATAGCATTTAATCTTTGTTTTAGATGACTTATTTTAAAGATTGGATTGCCGTTGACCCAAATCGTGTAAAAGTTCCTGCAGATTTGGTGAACATAATCATAAATGAAATTGATAATCAGTATGTGGCCATAAAAGGAAGCAATGTGTCTGCTATAACGTATTCAACATACGCAAACGTATGAAATCAGAGTTTTGGAATTTATTTATTTATTTACATATGTGAAAATCCTACAGACTCATATATTTTCTGTGGTTTGTAAATGTTCCTAGGTTCTTGGAATAACGATAACTTATTTCATTATATGCCTTCAGGCGTACAGTACCACTTAAATAACATTATAAAAAAATTATTGCTTTTTTAAAAATCTAATGCTGAATGTTTCTGATTTTAATCTTAAATGCTGGTAATGCTTTTCTGCAACAATATTAAAAATTAGAAATGCGTAATCATTTTTAAAAGCACAAAATTTAATTTGATATCGTACCCACCCTCTAATTTTTGAGATATTTATTTTGTAATAATATGGAATGTTGTAATTTAGAACATTGAAAATTTGCACTTAATAAGATTATGTACAATCCACCCATTGTTAGTATGTACTATTTTATTTGTGAAATGGGTAAGTCAATAAATGGAATTATGAACTTAAATATTTCAATTACTATTAAATCGTTTCTATTTATTTAATAGCATTGTATTGACATGTAGTACTTTGACTCCATTTGGGCTATTTTGAAAGAAGTACGAGGCATTACCAAAGCGACTAGCTTTTACTATTTAGTGCTTAAAATGGAATATTCTTTAAAATCAAAATGGCCAATATCATCGAGAAAATTTGAAAACTCTAACAATCGTTATTCTTATTCCCAGTTTCTAACTATCTATTTAAACAATGCTTACTACACACTGCTTTCCCCATTTCGAGTCAGCCTTCAAGGCAAACAGTATACTTCTTATTGTAATTGGCCTCAAAAGATATTTTGCGCGGTTGGATTTTTCCTTTCACTTTTCTGGACAATAAGAGATATCCGTGTTCTGAACCTAATAACGCATAACTCCTCCAAGAATGATCCGGCTGTATTTTTTTCTATTTTAGCCTTTCTATCTTCAACTTGTTTCAGGTCCCTAACAGTTTATTTGTTTTGGAAAAAAGAAAGCAACTTTCTCAATATTATGAATTACCTCAATTCCCATCCAAGTGCAACACATACCAAGATTTCTCTCCGCACGAAGGCACTGGTAATATTGGCAGTATTTCTGAGTATGTGCTTGCTTCAGATAATTTGTGGAAAAAATCTTGCTTTGAAAACGGAAGACGATTTTATAGAAAATTGGGCAAAGGAACCGACTTGGGACACAATGATGGATGTAAGTAGGCACCTATTTTTTCTCGGAAACGTTGAGGCAGATAAGCGGAGCTACTGCTGTTTTGTCAATGTAACTGTCTACATATTAGCATTTTCGGGATACGTGATAAGGTTGGTAGACTTATAGATTGTTTACTAATCTTGAATAAGTTTAAACCATTATTTTAAACCAACGTTATTTCTAAATAGGAGGATCGTATCACTTATGAGTGATCTACTGATTTTGATGTCTTCTCTGACTTTGTGGACAGCCGCAAATGATTTTTTCGCGTTGATCCAAACGGAAAACGACTGGAGGGTGATTAGAATGGAGTATGATTTCTTGAAGAAACTTGCAAATTTGATAAATGCAACTTTCGGACTCAACTTTACCGTGGTTATGCTGGATACGCTTGTTTATTATGCAAGAGTGCTTACGGATATATTCGTTGACACGGAGCCGCAAATAAATGTGCCGAAACTTATAATACAAATATTTGCGTTTATAAATGCTGGCAGCTTTTTTCTTGTCTCTGCTGATATTCCTCATAAGGTAAAACATCGTATTTAGATATTAGGAATCAAACTAATTGTAAGTTGTGAAAGTTAGTTTCAAAGTAATGATTTCATTTTTCAGGTGAGTTCTTTAAAGGACTGGATTGCAATTGACGAAAATCGGGAACAAATTCAACCAGATTTAGTGCATGTCATTTTGAACGAGCTTGACAATCACTCTGTTGCAGTAAAAGGAAGCAATATATTTGCTATCACGTATTCAACTTATGCGAGCGTAAGTAGCCAAAGAATTGTAAAGTAATTATTTTTTACAGAGAACTCATTAGACCTTTATATTGTTTGTGACGTATTTGATTTTAGATTCTTGGTATTACCATTACCTACTTTATAATATGCCTGCAGTCGTCTACCCCCACATAAAGCAAAATTTACAACTTGTGCCTTTCGTGTGACATGAGAACACTTCTGATACCATTTAATAAACGATAGTATGCTTAAATCAAATTCAAATTGCATCAAATCGGCACTAGAAATTACAAAAAACATTTTAAAAATATATTCAATGACATTTTCGTTCTGTGTATTGTGAGATATTTGAATAGAATAAGTGAAATATTTTATCTTTTTAAATAAATTTTACGTATGGTTTGTCATTAACATCATTATATGCTTGGATACTATTCATTTATGTTTTGAAAGCTTATTACTGCCAGTTATAAGCAAAGAAAAGATCACCACGCATTTTGTATTCTCGTGGGGGTGTTTAAACATATTTATTATTTTTACAGCTTGCTAGAATTGCTCATGGCTTGAATCGGTGAATTCTAGTGGTACGGTTTTTTGCATTAGAAAGTCGGCCTAGTCGCTTTAGAAGCATTCGGACATCATGGCTAATATAATATACGATTATATGAAACAAAAACAGGAAATATTCCATTATGAAATTCAAACCCCTTTTGGTTATTTCAAGTATCAAATGTTTTGGCTCCCAGAGAACTAATGAACTCCTAAACATATGAATATTGACAGGGTAGTTCCACCTAAAGAGATTTTGTGAACTCCATCTACTTCATTTGTAAAGTTGCCGGTATCCATTTCTGTAGACTTGTTTAAAGCGGCTGTACTAATATCCATTTGCTTTTTATGTTCACTTAATGTTTTGAAATGATGGAAAATTCCGGAATGCCAAATAATCTTGAATCTTAAGTACACCCAGTCATTTCCCCATCTGAGAAGGTTAATCCCCCAAAGGTCAGGAAGAAGGGATAAAGTGCTTTTCGAAATTATTTTGTTTAGCATGTCCACTCGGAGTTTATACTCGTAACTGTCCACAGCATCAGACTAGTCGAATACAGCTCTTTGATGACAGTCACTTGTCATCATGTCAAAATGTGTTGGAGTCTCTGGTAAAAGGTCTGGCACAATAGCTGATTTTCCTTTGCGACGAAGAAGCTGAGTAGCTTGTGAATTTTTGGTTTTAAATTTTCATTCAAATCCTGAACAAAATCGGCTGAACAATTTCTGCTTCTGCTTCTAAAATGGATGCTCTCATAGGATTTTTGCAAAGAAAGACGAGCAAGTTTAAAGTTTAAATTATTCTTTACTAGAGCAACCATTAAAAAGAGTGAGTTTTCTGCAATATTACGTGAAGGCTTAGGAGGAAGTTATGAGAAGTTTACAAAATAGATGTGAATAATTGATGTGGATATGTCTTCTGTAAAGTCACGCCCACGAAATAAATTAATAAACTCAAAGAAAGAAGTTTCTGTTCTGAAATATAAGTTCTCGTCAGGTTTTTGCGAAAAAAGGCGAGTGAGTTTAGAGTCAACTTTTTTAGAGCAACCATCTGCAAGAGTGAGGCTATTGAAATTTTATATTATATGTTAAGTTTAAGAGGTAGTTATTAGATCCTCATAACATACATGTGAATAATTAATATGTTGATGTCTTTGGTAGAAATAAATTCAAATTATTCATGCGGAAATTTAATAGACAAAGGTGGGAGATAGCTTGAGAAGACACACCCTTTAATGGATATAAAACCTTTTAAATTTTATTACTTTCGAAATGCTTGTGTAAGTACACGTGATGCTATTTCATGAGAATTTAAAATATATGGTTATCTGATTTTTTTATCAATATATCATCTCAAGTTGGTAAAATTATTATTCAATTTTTAATTATTGCAATTAGGACATTTAAAGAATATGTGTTTGTGTGTATCTTTTTAAATGCTTTTAAATTACCATAAAATTTGTTTTTCCTTTCTACTTATTACGTTCGTTTGAGACTTCTTTTGCTTAATCTGTACTAACTTTGATTGCTTGAACTGCTTATTACTTTAATTTTGTTTAGTGGCAATCCACGAGTATTACAACTTAAATGTCTACATGCCCGCCTAAAAACGGTTTGGACTTCGTGCCAAATATAACATAACGAAAGCAAGCATTTTTCTACAATGAAATTAATTCCTTTCAACAAATTATTGAGTATCAAATCTTTTGACTCCCACAAACTAACTAACGAGCTGAGGATGTATCCTACCCCTAAACAGATGAATATAGACAATGTGTTTCCTCCTAACGATATTTTGTGAACTCCCTCCGTTTCTCTGGTAAAGTTACCACTATCCATTTCTGTAAGTTTTTTCATAGCTGCTCTTTTTATATCTCTTTGTTTTTTATGTTCTTTTAATGTTTTGAAATGCTGGAAAATTCCGGAATGCCAAATAACTTTGAATCTTAAATACACCCAGTCGCTTGCCCAGTTATGAAGGTTAAACCCCCGAAATTCTGGCATAAGCGATAAGCTACTTTTCGAAATTATTTTCTTTGACATGTCCACTCGTAATTTGTACTCGTAATTTTCCACAGCATCAGACCAATCGAATACAGCTCTTTGATGACAATCACTTATCATCATGTCAAAATTTGTAGGAGAACTTGTATATACATCTGCTACAGCAGCTGAATTTCCAATACGACGAAAAAGCTCAGCAGTTGCTGAATTCTTTGTTTTATTTTTTGTAATCAAGTCACCAAGAAAATCAGCAAACATTGAATCTGTCATAAAAAGGCAATACGATTTCGTGTTTCCCGACTCCATACATTTAGTAATTGGTAAGTCTTTTCGTCTATAAATGATTTTTTGCGTGTTGGTTTTAACGTAAAATGTAAAATTTCGATCAAATAACTCATCAAATTCAGTAAAACGCACGGTTTTCATTGGAGCAGTCAAATCAGAGATATTGTCTCCCAAATAAAAGAAACTTATAATCAGCATGGAAGCTGTCCACAGTTGTATTGGTAATTTGAATTTGTTTGAAACTATTTCTTGGCCTTGAAAAAACATCACCCGAAATACAGCTGTCGCGCCTTGCAAATACCTTAAAATTAAATTACCCTTTTGAACGTTAGTTCCATTCACGAGGAACACTAAAATCATAACATTAATAGATACAAAAATTAGTCCCCAAGTTGGCAAATCAAACGCGGATATAAATCCCCAAAAGGAAATGTTCTTCTCGACATATCCTCCATCGCATGTCAAAAATGCGAGAAATGTTACTTCCGTTATCAACGTGGGCAATCTTACACTAGTAAGGGTTAAGAATTTATGCCTGAATGCTAGGGTCTTAACAGTTAAATTTGTAACACCAGCAGCAAAAAATATTTTTGATTCGAGTCTTTCACGAAGTGGATTGCTTGTTTCCATATTGTGTAAATTCACCACACGATAATCCCTAGCCGCATCTTGATAGAAAAGCCAGACTGGTGCGTTGATAATTTTATTTGTGAATTTGAGCGATTCGTCTATATCATCTACCCTATTGTTCAATGAGATCCAATTTTGTTGACTGTATCTTGACTTTCCGTAGTCGCAATATTTACAATGGACAAATACTTCGAATTTGTGAGGTGCCAGGATCACATTTTCTGAAATCCAAATCAACGCATTGTTGTAAGGCATGTATATCGTTTTTAGACGTGTGAGAACTTTTTGCGTAAAATTATTCGCATGTGTAAAAGCGGAATGTCGATCATTTCCATAAATAATTTGAATATGCAGATCTTCGTTTCTGTCAAATGATTTATGGCCCATTATTACTGGTGAGCCGTGTGCTATATGTGTGTAGTATGTTTTTCCTGCGAACGGGTTCATGAAAAACAGTGGATCAAAATGGAGCAGAAATTGACGCATCCACATTTCAAATTTAGATGAGTTCTTTGCCTTTTTAATAAAGTTTTCCGAGTACTCAATTAGCAAGTAGATGTGAACAATTTTTGTATATTGTCGCTGAAAGCCAACCGAATTCTTCTGAAATGCGAACGTATTTCTGTATTTTGGATATTTTCCCAGATTTGGAGCATACGTATCTGTTTTACGTTCCCAGTATTTGTCGTAAGGAGATGATATGATAGCGCCATTGCGTATTTCAGGTAGATCGCAATATTGGTAGTTAAATAGGTGCAGTAGTGTTTTTTGCGATGCCACACTCACTATAAATTTATGGATAATGCTAATATCTGTGCAGATTTTTTGGATCTCGCTATAACCAAAAGAAACGTAATTCAACAAGTGGAAAGTGATGGGAATAATTAAGTGTCTAAAATATTGCATTTTGTGTAAATTTAGGAAACACTGTTTAAAAATTGAATAAAGAAAAATAATGTTCTGGAGTAACCGTTGGTTTTTAAAGCAAACAAATGTTTAATGTACTTTATTTCTTCTTATGGAGAACTATGTAGAGTTGTGAGTTCATCTCATGTTTTTGTGCATTGAAGTGAGTTACGTCGTAATTTTGTCGTGCTCAAGTAGACACGCCCGTTAATCGGTGTGAAAGCCTTATGATATTTAGTTTCTACAATGTTAAATGGTAATACACCTGATAATGTTTTTGAGCTCTAGATTGACGCTTATCGATTAAAACACTTTCTACCTAGCTGAATGATTTTAAGAGATTTTTAATCAAAAAATTATTTTCAAACAGTATTCCCAATATAATTAACAAGATCTTGTGAGTGACGATATTTCAGTGACAAACTATATTGGTTTGATTTTTGCAGCGTCTTTGCTCATATTGATAGGTTGGTCTTAAATTTATATCAACAAAAGTCTTATTATGTGAATTTTATATTATATTCCCAAGTAATTTTTACCTAAATTTATGTACTTAATTTTATTTTCCTAATGCTGCGAGTTTTACAACTGAACTTTCTGCATGCTTGTTTAAAAATTATATTTGACATCTTAACAAGTGCAGTATGTTATGACATTATGAATGAATAACCTGCAATCTTCTACTACCGAATTTAATCCTCTTTTGGTCCTCTCAAATATAAAATTCTTTGACTCCCACAAACCAACTAACGCACTAACGACACATCCAGCTCCTAAATATATGAATATAGACAGGGTGTTTCCTCCTAACGAGATTTTACTAAATCCGTCCGGCTCCTTTGGAAAGTTAGCATTATCCAATCCCATAGATTTGTTTATAGCCGCTTTTCTTATACCCATTTGCTTTTTATGTTCATTTAATGTTTTGAAATGATGGAAAATTCCGGAGTGCCAAATACTTTTAAATCTGGAATATATCCAGTCATTTCCCCATCTGAGAAGGTTAATTCCCCAAAAGTCTGGCATTAGCAATTGACTACTTTCAGAAGTTATTTTGTCTGACTTTTCCACGCGTAGTTTGTACTCATAAGATTCCACAGCATCAGACCAATCAATGAGAGCTCTTTGATGACAGTCGTTTGTCATCATGTCAAAATGAGTAGGAGAATCTGGTAAAAATTCTGGTACAATAGCGGAATTTCCTATACGACGAAATAGCTTAGCAGTTTGTGAATTCTTGGTATCATTCTTTTCATTCAAATCTTGAACAAAGTCTGCAAGCAGTGATATGGTGATGAAAAGGCAGTACGATTCCGTATTTCCCGATTCCATACATTTTGTAACTGGATAGTCCTTCCGACTATGTAATATATAATACTGCGGTTTAGGTTTGATATAAAATGTATAATTTCGATCAAACAATTGATCAAATTCAGTAAAAAGCACAGTTTTCTTTGGCGCAGTCAAATCAGAAATATTGTCACCCAAATAAAAGAAATTTATAATCAGAATGGAGACTGTCCACAGTTGTAGCGTAACTTTAAATTTGTTTGAAGCAATTTCTTGGCCCTGATAAAACAGGACCCGAAATACGGCGGTTGCGCCCTGTAAATATCTCAAAATCAAATTACCTTCTTGAACAATTGACCCATTTAAAAGGGAGACCAGAATCATCACATTTATTGAAATAAAAATTAGTCCCCAGGTTGGCAAGTCGAATGCGGATATAAATCCCCAAAATGAAATATTCTTCTCGACATATCCTCCATCACATGTTAAGAACTGGAGAAATGTTACATCCGTAATGAAAGTGGGTACTCTTCCAGTAGAGATGGTAAGCCGATAATATTTCAGGGATTGAGTTTTAAAAGTTATATTTGTAACCCCAGCAGCAAAAAATACTTTAGATTCGAGTCTTTCCCGAAGTTGATTGCTTGCATCCAAATTGTGCAAATTGACCAAACGATAATCTCTGTCAACATCTGGATACAAAAGCCACACTGGTGCATTTATGATTCTGTTGGTGGATTTGAGCGCTTCTTTTAGGTTTTTAAATTTATTTTTCAATGAGATCCAATTTTCTTGACTGAATCCTGAGTTTCCATACATACAATGTTTACAATGCACAAATACCTCGAATTTGTCAGGGGCAATGGTGACATTTTCACAAATCCGTATTAATACATGATTGTAAGGCATGTTAACTTCTTTCTGGCGTTTGAGAGCTTTCTGTGCAAATTGTATGGCATGCTGAAAAACCGACTGCCGATCATTTCCTAAAATAATTTGGATATGTATATCTTGTCTTCTGTCAAATGATTCATGACCCATTAATAATAGTGAACCGCGTGCTATATGTTCATAGTAGCTTTCCCCGGCGATTGGATTCATGAAAAAGAGTGGATCAAAGTTAAGCAGAAATTGATACATCCACTTCTCAGTTTTTGATGAGTTTTTTGTGGGCTTAATAAAGTTTTCGGAAAACTCAACTAGCAAGTAGATATGAACAATTTTGGTATATTGTTGCTGAAAGCCAACCAACTTCATCTGAAAGATGGGCGTGTCTCGGTTTTTTGGATGCTTTCCCAGATTTGGAGCATACGTATCCGTTTTTTGTTCCCAGCAATTGTCGTAAGGAGATGATATGATAACGCCGTTTGATATTTCAGGCAGATCGCAATATTGGTAGTTAAGTACATGGAGTAATGTTTTGTTTGATATGAGGGGCATTACAAGTTTATGGATTTGACTTGGCTCAACACAGGATCTAAGGATCTTGTTGTCACCAAACCAGCGTAGTGTGGCTATACCGCTTTAGGCATACCAGCTGTACTTTATCCTGCTATCAAGAAAAACAACAACATGCACCCCAAGTAACCTCGTCGATCCCTCTAGGCCAGAAATTGAAAATCTTGAAGAGAAGCGCAAAACGGCGTAAAATCATTGAAATAAATATTTTCATTGACGCAATCCAATATTTAATTAATTATAAGTAATTAAAAACACACAAGATACAAAAATATTTTTTAACGAATTGGTGCATGTCATTTCATAAAAATTCGAAAAATACATCAATCTTTTCAGCGTTCCTGTGGCTATTAGATTT
>JAQIXW010001891.1:0-17339 GCA_034700685.1 Willowsia buskii | reverse complement strand
CGACGGCAGTTCCGTTCCTGGAGTCTGATTCTAACGTGACGCCTATGGTTGCCGAGAAGACTGAAATCACTGAGGATGGTCAAGCATTGATCGTCAGTAGTATAGAACGTCGTAGTAAAAGAAGACGCAATTTCAGTGAAAGGAGCACGCCCGCAACAGCAGTATCAAATAAAAATGAAATATCCGCGAATAAAGTCGAACAATGTGAAACAACCGAAAATCCAGCAGATAAGAAGGAAAGTACTAGTCAAAAGCCTTCAGATTCTAGTGATAGGATAGCCCTTCCAGTTGCTAATTGTCGAGTGTTGGACGATTATCACATTGAAGACGCACCTCCATGTCCAAATGATTATAGAAAGCATGTTGAAAAAACTAAGGAAGAGCTTTGTCGAGAGGTTTTATACGAGTTGGACGAATTGGACATAAGTTGGTTAGAGAAATTCAATGAGACGCGTACTGAACGTCTTGATGGGCTAAATCTAGGAAACGTTGAATATGAGGAAATTGAACTTTTGTTGGATCGATTTGAGAAAGAGAATTATTTTGAATTACAAAAATCTGGAATGGGACAGCCAGGAGAGTCTGACGAGGACGCAGTGTGCTGCATTTGTCTAGATGGTGAAAGTGATAACAGTAATCTCATTATCTTTTGTGACATGTGCAACATACCTGTTCATCAAGATTGTTATGGAGGTATTGATGCTTAATGAGGATAATTCCTACATATTTTGCTTGTTGCATGTATGATGTATTTTATGGTCATCAATACTTAAATGAGTACTTTCAAACTTTTTACCAGTGCCATTTATTCCGGAGGGTAGTTGGATGTGTAGGCGCTGCTCCATTAGCCCGAATGCCGATATTGAATGCATTTTTTGTCCCAATAAAGACGGTGCTTTTAAGCAGACAATGGACGGAAGATGGGCACACGTCTTGTGGTATGATAACATATTATTGCAGTAAATCAATTTTAAAGAAAGTAATTGATTACTTATGTATATTTTGATTGGTGAAAAATGCTTTGAATTATTTTTTTTATTTTAGTGCTCTTTGGATCCCGGAAGTACGATTTGCTAATCCTGTAAGTTTACTTCATCTAATGCATGTAAAAGCTGAAATGATAAGCGTATATATTTATGCCTACTGAATTTGTTTCTTTTTCTATTGATGCCAGTCATTGGTTGAACCCGTTGATGACATCGATGACATTCCACCTGCTCGATGGAAGTTGATTTGCTTCATTTGTAAAAAGAAAGGTGTTGGTGCTTGCATTCAGTGTCATCTCAGAACGTGTGTGACTGGTATGTTCATATAATTATGCGATGCAAGCTGTTTCGGAATTTGTTAGCAAGACATCTAAAAAACCGACAATTAAATAATACATGCTAATTTCAGCTTTTCATGCTACGTGCGCCCAGGCGGAGGGTCTAAGCTTAAAACTGGAAACAAAGGAGTCCGTTGGTGTTCGATTAACAGCGTCTTGTGATAAGCATACTTCGGTACACATTTTATGCAATCATATTTAGTTTTATGTAAAAAGAAAAGGTTTAGGTAATAAATGCAGCAATTGCAATGTTGTTAGATAATCATAAACGAAATCTGTTCCATTTTTCAGGTCCGCGATAGTGCCACATTGAAACAAAAAATAGAGACAATTAACAAAGTTTTGGATGAAAAACGTGCCGCTCCCCAAGAAATGCAGTTTCCATCAATCCCAGTTAGCCGTTTATCAGCTATTTCTGAACTTGTAACGTTTCCCGGTAAGCTGATTTTTATTAAGCGTTTATTAGCTTACTGGAAGCTCAAGCGTAAAAGCAGAGGAGGCGCACCGTTATTGCGGAACTTGGAAGCAGCATACATCCAAGATGCCGAAGAGCCTCCCGCTCCCCCAAAGTTGGAACGACAACTCGACCCCACCCTTGTAAGATATTAGAGTTATTCAATTCAAATACTGAATGTACTTACCATAATCACCAGCACTTATAAATTAAATTAAAAGTTTAAATCATTTTTCTGTGTGCAGATTACCTCGTGCTATGAAAAGATGCAAGAACTAAAGACAAAGCTATCAGCAGTTAAAGATTACTGCGAGTGGGTTAAAACCCGTTGCGAATTCCAATACGAAGACCTACAGTTGAAGAGTAAAATGGATTTAATGAAACTAGAGACCTTCCAGACGTACGGAGTATTTGTGTACCTTGATATATTAAGTAAGCTCGCGACCAAAGACAAACATGACACATTTGCCCAGCCAGTGGACCCCGATGACGCTCCAGACTACTTCAATGTGATATCAAATCCTATGGATCTGTCCACAATGCGAGAGAAGGCACTTCGTTTAGAGTACTCTACAATAGACGAGTTAGAAAGTGACTTTCTTCTTATGATAAGCAATTGCATGACTTACAATAAGAAATCGACCCCATTCTACAAAGACGCCGTCAAATTGAAGGAATTCGGTATTCAAGTGTTCCAGGATAGCAGACTTGCACTGGAAAGTCCGCCTTTGGACGAAGATACTACTGATTTGGAAAGAAAACCTGACACTTTAGCAATAAAGACTGAAGAAAGTGATAGTGCTAATGATTTAAATAAGCCTTTTGAGCTCAAAGAATTAAAGTATCACCCGCTACAGGGAGTATTAATTGATATACTAGACGAGTTGGAAAAGCATGACAAGAGTGGCGTATTTGCTGAGCCCGTAGATGTAAACGAATTACCTGATTATTTGACCATTATAAAGAATCCAATGGACTTTTCTACTATGAGAAATAAGATTAACGCGAGCCAGTATTCTTGTATTGAAGAGTTGGAGAGGGACTATTTTCTAATGATAAATAATTGTCTACAGTATAACGAAGAAACTACTAAATTTTACAAGTTAGCAGAGAAACTAAACAGGCTTGGTAAAAATATTTTTGATGAAGCAAAGCATAAACATTACATGCCAGGGTTAATGGTCACAGAAACTAACAATAACTACAAGACTGATAGTAATGACGCCGTAGCAGAATCACCTGTATTAAAGGAACTTTCAGAACAAGAAATGCTAGAGTTAATGTCAAGCGTTTTGAAAGAACTTATTGATAAAGATCATGAACAAGTTTTCTTGGAACCAGTCACTGAAGAGGAAGCTCCTGGTTATTCGGAAATCATTAAATCTCCAATGGACTTTTCCCTGATGGAAAAGAATCTCAAGAATTCTGTATACACATGTCTGGAAGATTTAGAGAATCATTTCAACTTGATGATTAACAACTGCAAAAAGTTCAACTCATCTGGTACTATGTACCACAACTACGCTACAAAAATGAAACGAGCTGGAAACTCTATATTTTACACAGCTCGGAAACAACTTGCGCCCTACAAAAATCCAAAAGTGTGTGAAGAACTGTGATTTGTGATGATGTCCAAACTTTTGTACAAATATGAGTATCCATTGTGTTTATGAATAATAGCTTCTTAGAAGATGCATTTCATTTGTATATCATGGAATTCTATATATATTATATTATTTTGTTTCCACTATTATTTTATTACATCATATTATATTTTCGGTTTCATGCGCTTGTGTGTTCTTTATTAGCCATACATTTATATTAGTTACACTCGGTTATTTCTGTTGTTGAGTTTCGCATTTATAAAGTTTTACGAAAAGCTAAATAAAAAATGAAGGTATCCAAATTCTATTTAAAATTGTACAAACCTTGGAAAGCTTTATTCCATGGCTAGTTATATCAAGGTGCTCATTGCTAGTTTTGCAACTAATGCTCTATAAGTTATTTCAACGAAAGTAGTGTGTAGGTGTTAGTGCAATTTGAAGTTAGATAAAGCTTAGCATATTTGCAAGATTATGTAATTTTGATCATTCTAGACATTTTGAAAGCCACTTGTTGTCGTTGTCATCATCAGGAGGAGGTATTGTTCTCTTTTTAAATTAATATTTTTTTCATGCCTTTTTACATAGCAAAGCTAAGAATGATTTGCAACCCCTCATTCACCGTCAACAGCGTCTGCATTGCATGTCGTGCACAAGTGATAATGAAGCTTCAGCGTGTGCGTGCATTACATGCCTATAACGCAGATGAGAAAATTTTTAAGCATGGAAATTATACCAGTGACGATCCTTGTAATGTCGTTCATCATCCATGATAATAAGCGCTTAGAGGCATCATGCAGCAATAGAACTAGAGAACCTTGAATGGTAACATTTTTATTTGGTCACAAGACATATTTCTCATGGTATCGGGACCGGGAGTAAAAAAGTAAATATAAGCACACTATATACACTTGAATTTAATCAATAGAAAGAAATTCTTAATTGAAATATACGCATGCGTGAACGTACTTTATGTCTTTACTGTAGTTATTAATTAATACACAGTTCCTGCATTAATGCTGCTTGTCTTTTAGCAGCAAAAATTATATTTTACTATATCCATCGTACCATATAAATCGTTTTACTATATACTAGTTTGGCTTAATCTGAATAATCTGATGTGTGTCGTGACGTGAAATTATCAAAATAAATAATAACTGGAAGTTGGAGACAATAACCAACGTTTAATCCAGGACATTTAGTCTTGCAAACCCATTGTGCTATTGACCTCGAAAATAACTATATGGGTATTTTACAGGAATCTTAACAAATTTCAAGCAAGATATTCTTAAGTTAGATACGGATTCCGACATCTGATCTGTAATCTCATATATCTCGTGGCAGGAAATATTGAATAAACCCGTTTGAAATGCGTTTGATTCCACTCCATGCTCCTCTGATATCTCTGATATGCAGCAGCGTATGCATTTTCTTTCCGCTGCCAGCGAATTCAGAAAATATTTTATTTTTCTTCGGCCTATCCACCTACAGTCACCGCATAATTGCATGGCCTTTAGTTGAAGCTCTCGTGGAAAGAAATCATACTGTAACATTTTTTCAACCGCATAAGAACAAGAACCCACATCCCAAAGTGACTGATATCACCCCTAACCTTGATGGAATCTCCGAATCGATAAATTTCATGCAGGGCCGTCTGAACCAAGGCCATCGGCGACTCCTTTTTTCCATCACATACAAACTGCCCCAACTCGGGGTTAGTTTATGCGATGGATTCCTCAAAGATCCAGCAATACTCAAGTGGATTAAGAGCAACAAGTTTGATCTCATTGTTATCGACGCTTTGTTCAATGAGTGTGCGTATGGAATTGCACATTTGCATAAAGCAAAAACTATTATATTTGGAACAAGCCATCCATTTGGGTGGATGCCTGATGCATTAGGTTTCCCATCCGAGACGTCGTGGATTCCTGAATTGCATTTCTCTTTTGATTTGCCGTTGAATTTTATGAATCGTGTGCTTGCAACATTGAGTGTTTGTTACTTTAACGTGATAAGGCACATGGCTTTTCCCAAAATAGAGAATATTCTTAGGGAAAGGCTGGAAATTCCGGATATGCCGAGTATTCCAGAAATGATGGCAAACACAAGCTTGATGTTCACAAATACACACTTTAGTGAGGAGTTGGCTAGATCTCATCCACCACACATAGTTTCCATTGGAGGAATGAACTGCAAAGACAAATCCCAGTTGAAACAACTTCCCAAAGTATTTATAGTATATTAATTTATCGAATTATCCTCTGGACAAATTTTGCGCATTTTAAAAACTGAAACCCTTTCTGAATTTCTGTTGTTTAAAGGATATATTGGACTTCATTAACGACGCTGGTGACGAGGGGTTTGTTCTGGTCAGTTTTGGAAGTGGTGCAAGGATTTCTGACGCACCAGATCACATTCAGGACATATTCTTCCGGGCTTTTGCAAAAATAAAAGTGCGATTTATATTTAAATGGGAAACTGAAAGGCCTAAACGTATGCCTTCTAATGTGAAGACAACTCCGTGGATCTTGCAGCAGGAAATTTTAGGTACTTAAACTACTGCATGATATTATGTTATGATTATGCTGATGGAGACGAACTAACGGTGGTTGAAACGTTTAGCTCACCCGAAAATACGAGGATTCATAACTCACGGAGGGCTGCTCAGCATGCACGAAGCGATTTGTCACCAAGTTCCAATGATTGTTTTCCCAGTATTTGCTGAGCAAGACTTCAACGGGGAACGATTAAATCGAACAGAACGAGGGATAACGCTAGAGATTACTACAATCACCGAAGAGAAGCTTGAAGACGCTATTCGCAAGATTGTTTATGATGACAGGTAGAAATGCAAAAAAAGTACATTTACTTTCTATTCTCTCCGATTCATAATCACTCAGCAAATACATGGTTGTTTTGAATTTTTGAATTGCAGATACAAGAAAAACGTCTTACAAGTTTCTAAAAGATTTATGGATCGACCAATGAAGCCGGTAGACACGGCAGTTTGGTGGACGGAATACGTATTAAGACATGATGATACCAGTTTTATGAGACCAATGTCCGCCAATCTGACCTGGTATCAGAGGAGATTGCTGGATGTTTGGGGATTTCTATTTCTAGTAGCTCTTCTGTATGTATATTGCAGTTTCAAACTTTTGAAGTTTACGGGCAGAAAGATTTTTAAAAGATCGGATGGTAAGTTGCTTTCTGAAAAGAAAAAGAAGTAACGTCAGTGTGATATTTTAAACTTTTATGACTATGACAAAATATTAGTACTGCACTTGCATCTTACACTTGTGAGTTTTAATCAATAATCCTAAACAATACAAGATGTCAGTCTGGTCTTTTTAACGTTACTTAATGAAGCAAGCAATCAATTGTATATTTTAATGTAGCTATATGTAAATTAGGTAAGTATAATTGATTAAATCACCGTTGCTCCAGCTAGATGTGTTGCTTGTCTGATAATCATAATAAATCAAAAATGTAGTACTAATTGTACATACATATTATACGTGGATGAATACATAATAGATGGAACGGACGGTTTTCTTTTATTATTACTATAAATAAATCATGCAGTTTGATTTCGTCAATGTCTTTTGTTTTCTGGCTAGCGATCCTCTTTAATTTATTCCTAATGCATACAAGACATTTTTGATTACAAAAGATTAAAGTGCAAGCCAAACCCGTTGGGTTGCATTTTGGTTTTCGTTCTTTGATTAAACATACTTCTGCAATCATAGGTGCTTAAGGCTTACATCAAGGTAGCTGTTAAAATTAAATAAACTTCCACGCATGCTATTGTAATGTTTATTTTGCAATGAACTTGCAAAGAAAGTGTATGCATCATTCACATGAAATGACAAAGCACCCAAGTAAAATAACAAAGAAAATCTTTTCTATTTATAGTTTTGTACTCATGAATAAAGATCGTATTCCAAATACAAAACATTGTCATAAAATTGTGCGGTTGGCACTTGACAGTTGTCCGCGTCAATTTGATAATAATAACAACATTAAGAAAGCAACACAATCATGTTTATGGGTTCTTTATTTTGTTTTTTGTTTGGCATGAGCAATTTATCGCTAACTTCTGCAAAACTTTAACTACTCATCTTCGTCTGCAGACTGAAGATAAACATCACTGAAACAATGGATCATCGGATGAATGCAATGAACCTTATCACCATCATGAATAAATTTTCTTCAACCTGCAGGTGGCTTTTTAGTTTGCTTGAGCTTTATTGTTGACAGTTGCCACTTGGCACCATACACCACACCGATTTGATGGCAATGGCACCAACTCAACCAACCTCTCTGCAGAAGTAAATTGTACTCCGGCCAGTGACGGATCAATCACTTTTAGCGTACCCTTTTCCTACTCACTGATTTTCTCCAAAGGAAGTAAATAAAGACAATTTGACAAAATACATTTTTACTAAAGTGTAAATACTTAATTTATCAATTTATCAAACATTTAGTGAAAAAATCGGAGCAATGATCACAAATTTATTAGCACTAATCTTCCTTTTTTCTCACAATGCCCCTGTCTATACATTGGAATACACTGCTCCTTCAGGTATGCCGTAGAGATTTTTTGCAAATGAACAAACTATCACAATGGATTTCTATCTCCATATTATAATATTTATTATCAGTGCTATTTTGGTTATGATTTTTCCAGATGTACATAACTCCTCCGAGTCGACCTCTACTTTGACAACTATTCCTGAACTGGAAGGGATCAGCTTTGCACACGAGCATTACAGAACATGGGGATATGGAATAGAAGTTAAAGACTTACTTCTTGTAGCGTACCCCAAAAATGAAAATGAAATTACAGCTATAGTAAACTGGGCTCACAAAGCAGGACGAAAGGTACGCCCAAGGGGATACAAGCATTCCTTCCCACCACTAACAGTAACTCCAGATACGGATGCTTCAAAAGTAGTTCTCCTTGATTTGACTAAACATTTGATCAACTTGGAAATGACTGAAATACCTGCAGAAGAAACTGTCCATAACAAACCCATAAAAGCTGTCAGAGTTGAAACAGGGACTGCATGGGAAGATTTTATGACGTTTTGTGAGAAGAATGATGTGGGGCTCATTCACAGCATTATTATAGGCGATGCGACGGTTGGAGGTGTATTGGCCATAGGAGGTCATGGTGCTGCAGTATCCGCAAAAGATGAAGGTCACCAACCGGGATTCAGTTACGGTTCTTTAAGCAATCTAATAGCATCTTTTAAAGCTATTGTATGGAATCCTGAACAGAACAGTTACGTCATCAAATCCTTTTCCCGATCTGACCCTGAATCTAGCGCATTTCTAGTCCATGTTGGAAGAGCATTGCTCACTCAAGTCACTTTGATTGTTGGTGAAAACTACAACTTGAGATGCAAGAGTAGAACAGATATTCCTGCGGAAGAACTATTTGCAGACCCAGAATCGAATCCGAACGCTACTAGAACACTGATATCCTTCTTGGATGAGACTGGACGGGCAGATGTCCAGTGGTATCAATTCACGAAGAATCCTTGGCTAAAAGTTTGGAATGTCGAGAAGGATAAACCAAGTGAGTGCTTGGAGGTTACCGGACCATATAATTACCAGTTTCCAGTAAATGTAAAAGTTCCCGCAAAAAGTGTCCCAGAGCTTGGAGAAATCGCATTCAACAATGTACTCAGCGGATTATCTTCCACCAACGCATCCGACATTTGGGGTCCCTCAAAAAACATTCTACTCTACTCCAATGGATCAAGCCAACCAATCGTTTATGGTGGATTTGTCGTTCTTACGAGTCGCGACAGGGTTCAGACTGTGCTCAGCACTGTGGTGAATTTTTTCAAAAATCTCACAGACGAATATGCTGACAAGTCGGAATACCCGATTGAGTACTACATAAAATTCCGAGTGACTGGTATCGACTATGGGAATGAAACACTGATTAAAAACGCTGTAAACCCTTCTTTTTCTCCTGTGACCCCAGATCCTGAGTACCCAGAATTTAATACAGCACTATGGATGAATACTTTTACTCCTCGTGAAAACTCGTTAGGAAATACGTTTATGAGTAAATTTGAATCTTTTTATTTCACAACGTTCAAAGGACCTAACGGACTGGCCAGACCTGAGTGGTCAAAATCATGGGCATATACAGTCGATGGTCCCTTTTTGAATACAACAATGCTAAGCGAAATTATACCTGGTAGATATGGCGCAGAATGGAAACGAGCCATCTCCATACTTGATAAGTATGATCCTCATCGCATATACACTAATTCATTTTTGGATGCATTGCTCCAAGAGTAACCTGACAATGACAATACTCTGTTTAATATTGTGCCAAATATCAATTTTGACAACTCTGAAGAATTTATTCTACTGAATCATTGAATGGAGACGAAAAAATATTTATTTAATTATCTGTATACTCATATGATAGTTTTGTCTAATCCTAATCGTAAGCAAGAAAAACATCTTTTTTGTGTTAGTAATTAACAGTGTTAAATACAGACATGCCGGCGTTGTTTATCAAGAACCATCAACAAACCTTTCTGCAGATTACATGCAGCTAGTAACTTGCAACACGTCATTAATTTGTATATGTTTTAGTTTGTAATTATAATAATAATAATAATAAATTAGTCAGTTAGTCCATAAAATATGCTTATGACTAAATTCTATGAGTTTGAAAATATTATTTTTATCATTTATGATTATAATGTTGAACGCATAGATAGGTAATCATGCATTTATTGTCACACAATTAATTACTACAACACAAAAAACTATAATGATATTATTACAACATATATATAATGTGCAACTTTTAAATGACTTGTAAGTTTAAATCTTTAAGACTATATAAAAAGTCATCATATTTCTAACTTTTTACAATTCATTTACACATTAGATTAGGGCATCATTAATAGCTACAGAATTATGAGCGTGATTAGGTCAGGTCATCCTGGCTTGACAAATTACAAAAAAATAAGAATCTCATTTAACGTCTGCCCTGCCCACTAGACGAACTACTAGGACGACTTCCACGGGTGGCTGGAGTTTCAGGTGGTGCTGGAGGGTGGTCGCTGAAGTCAAGAATTTTCCTTTCCAGTTGTCTAATATGTTGCTGTTGTTTGTGATAAATTCGAAGTACTCCTTTAATGGTTATAAACACTACGCCTCCCTATCAAGAAGAACATACAACAATTAAGCAAGTTTTATAAGCACAAATTACTCTGGGTTCATGATTTTAAATAGTTGTATTCACCATACCAGAAATGCTCGTCTGAAATTCGAACGCACATTTTCAAATAAACATTTTCCTAGAACAGTTGCGACGGTAGGAAGCAACAAAGCACCACAGAGTATTCTAGTTGCGGATACGGGATCTGAAAGTGGAGGGAGATCTTGACTAACGCGTTCTACCAACGATGGAGGACTGAAATAGAAATAATAATTTACGATTTAATTAATTTTACCTAAGATTATTTTACTTTTGCATATAACTTCAATACTTTTCACAAACTACCTGCTTGAAGGAAGTATATGACGAAACAGAGGAATTTTCCCAGAGTGTTTCCGAACAAATCGCAAGACTTGGTCTTCCCATCTTATCATTTTACCCAGAATTAACATGACAGGAATAGTAGGTAAGCCGACCAATAAAACTAGAGGATCAGCCCGTTCCATTACGCTTAAGCCTTCTTTATGTCCTAAAATTTGCATAGTTGATATCGCTCCTATATAATTACACCAACAATTACAATTATTCTGTCTACTTAGTTATTGTGATTACTGTATTATGGCAGAAAGAAACTGCATAATTGTTTGGTTGACAAACAGAATATTTAAGTCGTGATTCCATTACACTTACCATAGGTAACTGCAGTCCAGTAGATTGATCCAACAACAATACCAGCGGCAACGAATGGACAAACTTTTGAAATAAGTGCATCAACAGAGTCCATAATTATCACAAGGAGGCCCTGTCTGGGATATAAAATGTAGTACTCCGTGTTGCACTGCGGACATGCAACTTTAGCTGCGGTGTTTCCCTTTTGCTTCTCATCAATCCATCGTTTTATACAGGCTTGGTGAACCCATTTAGTAGTTCCTCTACATCGACATGGCTTCACCCATTTGGCCGTTTCATCGTCTTCATCAGTAGCAAAACACACCCAACAGTATCGTTTACTGAAAAGTTATTTTAAAAGTTTAAACCCACATTTCCTGACTTCATCTTTTACAACAATTACTGTCACAAACAAAATGAACACTTGTCAACTGTAAAACTGCGTACTTTTCATCGTAATGATCAACAACTGGTGGAATGGAAATACTTGGTTGAGCAGTATTGCTTGATGCATCTCCGCCTCCACGAACATCTAGAATATTATTTGGTGCTGGAACAGCATTTGGGGAGGAATTACTGCCAGCAGATCCAGACGCACCAGAAACGCCATTCTGCCCTTGAGAATTGGATCGGGGGGAAGGAGCTCCTGAAGACCTGGAGTCGGTCAGGTCCCTCAACGAACTCATGATATACTCTTGTAGCTCCACTTTTGTGACCCTTTCGAGAAATTCGCCCTGTCATAAATTAAAATATTCGCAATGCAATAAACCATTGACATTTGACATTTTATGCATTCAATCTGAATCCATTTATTTATACTTACCAATGTCAATAAATAGTTAGATAAAAATTATTGATGTGATGGTGTTCTAATTTTCCCTCCACACACACGAGTCAAGCACTACAAGCACAAGCGTATGACTTGACAATCAAATCAGCAATTACTATGGGTTGAAATTCTGATTTCCGTTTTTAGTGCGACATGGATCTCAGCTATAGCCTATACGTTCTCCAGTCTAATTTCCAGCTGAGCAATTGTGACACGACGACTTATGATGATGCAAGAACATGAACGGTACTTGACAGCGTATATACAGTTTTGCAATAAATGTTTTGTTTTCCTTCAGTGTTTGTAGATCATGAAAGTTCGTTTTCACTAACCACCACTAGTAATCTTTTCGCTTAATTAATGATAAATAATTAGCATAATTTTTCATAGCCAATTGGTCACACATTTGAAATGGGAACAGCGCATCATCAATGACCTCCACCTACTTATTTTTCAAAATAGTGATTCGAAGCTTTCAAGTTTTCGTAGACACAAAGGATATTATGATGGCACATGACAATTGATTAATGTTAACTCAGAGCTTAAGAGAAAGTATGTGAGTACCACAGTTTGTTTTCACCCTAATTTCCTTTCACCTGCAACATAAAAAATTGCTGTATGTCCTCAATGCATTTATTTACGCAACCAAACATGAACGTAGAAAGAAAGGATGTACGTTTTACGGAAATAAAAATATTTTTTTTATGACGGAGAACTCCTTCTTCAAATTTGCCTGAACTAATGACGCAAGCACAATAATACGCCCTCAATGAGATTGAGACTGCACCACTACTGGTGCCCCTGTTGTAGTTGTACAGAGCCATATCATGACAACAATGACGAGAACGGTGCACTTTTCCTTCTATGATCGTTTACCTGACTTTACCTTTCTTCTCGCATAACCACATAATATGTCGATAGTAGTAACTATTTTTGTGCCCTTTCGAACTTGCATGCATAAAAAATGTTTTGATACATCTCGAACAATCCACATAAAAACGAAACTTTTAATACCAATCGTAGCTTGCACTACCTAACTAGATATAAAATTGTATACAGATTAGATTGTTAGCTGAAATATAGCTAAGGTCTATGAGCCTCACACGGCTTTGTAGAAGATAGGGAATAGGGAGATCCAACCAAGCCGTGTAATTTGATACTATTCTATCAGTTCTTCTCCAGCTTTCCTGTGTATTATTGAGATTAGGTATTAACGATATATGGTCTCTTTAGAATATGATACAGGCTCATATTGAATCTATTTCATGGAAATTAATGATGCGTGAATTACAAATAAATGATGACCTGCATTATTTATGAAGAGAATTTTCCAAATCTAGATTTTACTGGATATTGATATGATTATGAATGGTGAATACCAATAGTAGGTGGATGTGGCTGGGTGATAGGTAAAAGTAAAAGAATGATGGTAAGTTAGAGTGTACATTTCTCGGACCATTAAAGGGCACAGACAATTAGACAATGAGAAACTCGATAGTTTTGTTCTTTAGGTTTTATTTGTCGAAACAAAAAGCTTAAAAGATGATACTGTTAAGGGGAAGAGCACTAGATTTTTTAGTATGATATTATTATACTCAGTCAATTTTACGGGCTGAAAGTATCAGTATATAGCGTAACATGCTTTTTGAAATTCCTCAGTCAGTTGAGCAACGTGTTTGTTCCCTTAATCTCCTGTCTTATGCACTCGTCACTCATTTTGTCCTTTTTTGGGAGTGAGTTATTTTTGAAATACAAACTTTATAATATTAATATTTTGAATTATTGATTTTTATTTCAATGATGCTAACATTACATCAATTTGCCGCTATTACTTATGTTATAGTTGTTTTAAATGCAGCAACTTCATTTACATTTCCACTGTTATCAAAACCAGGTATATTATTTTTTACTTAATAAATAAAATTTGTTTGAGAAAAAACTACAAAAAGTTACTTCAATATTGTCTTTTTAAAGCAGGGCTATTCACACCAAAGCGCTTAAGAATCAACGAAGCTCCAGTGGTAACTTTACTTGTGGAAATACCGATGTCTTCCGTACAATACGTATGCCTCTTAATAGTTATAATATAATCATGATTCTTTACGTGAATTAAATCAATAAAAAATAGTAAGCAAGCATGTGAATGAGTATTTCTCAGAGAATAGTAATAAGGTATTTCTTATCTTTTACTCTTGTATTCTGTATTTCTGTAGGCAAAGCCACTGGATGTCAAGACTGGAGGAAAGTTTTATTTAGAAACGCCCATGGAACATTATGCATACAGCAGTGCAGGCCGTTCAAACTTACATCGTGTCAATGTTAAGTACTTGATGCAAAGCATGTACCGGGCAAATCTCATGTGTTTCTTTTTACATGTATGATCAACTCAACTACAGTCAAAGTTTTCAGTTCATTATTCATTAAAATTATATGCAAAGTATAAACGAATTGTAATTGCTTCTTATCTACTTTTTAAATTAGTTTTGGTCGATGAAAGATCAATGGTCCCATGGAATGCGCCATTCGCCCGTGTTCCTCCACCACGTTGGTTTAGTGGCAACCGCTTAACAAAATGAATGCCGGAATGGATAAAATACTCTCTGTTATTGACTTTTTGTTGATTACCAATATTTATTGACTGTTTTCTTTGCGTACAAAATTATTTGAGGAGTTTCGAGATTGTCTACTATAGAGAAGAAAAATGTATACTTGCTCTTTGAATATTTGAAGGTCTATATTATTAAAATATCTCTCTAGTAGACGAAATTTAAAATTTAAAACTACATTTGAGCACATACTACGAACGAGTGAATAAAAGTTTACGATGAGTCATTGCTGTATAAAATCCTCTAACTCAGTTTTGTTTTGTTCTTACTGCTTTTTGATGATTTAAAAATCCTCTTTATAATTGCTTTCATGATAGCATAAATCAGGTATAATGCTGCCAAAACTATCAACAATATAACAAATGTGACATCAATCAGGTAGTACTGGAAAAAATTCAACTCTCTGGCTGCCGATCGCAAATGTGGAGCACCTGTGGAGTTCGTACAGTTACAATGAATTTATTACTTAATTCGAAAAAGCACGTAATCTGATAATAACCACCAAATAATGGCAATGGCATATATGTTAAATTTAAAATTCCACAATTACCATTATGCCTGATAACGTACTCTGCCCAGTATACAGCTTTCTCCAACGGGGTCTGCGGTAGATCCTTCACCAGTGTCGAAAGTTGCTTAGCTTTCTCGAAATACCTAAGCCATTTCAGAAAAATACAATAAAACATCTTTGACTCATACTTTTAATATTTTTGGGAATTTTTGTATCATAGGGTGTACGGTGAGACACTTACATTGTGTTATTGAGCATTTCCCTAATATCACTCTCAAGCTTTTCTTCAGTCAAGTCGAGAATTTCGAAAAATTTCGCGTATCCTGTACTTTCGGCTTGTCTAATGTTCAAATCTTGATCACCTTTAAATTCATGTAAAATACATGTAAATTACTCTATAATATACCAAACGATTTAAGTTTATGAGGTTAAGGATTTCATGAAATTACCAAAAATTGGAAATCCTAAAAGGGGCACTAGAAAAAATGCAATATATTATACAATTTATTTAGCACCAAAAGTATCAGAAAGTCAACTAATTTTGTGAAATCTATCTTTGATTATGTAAATACATACCTCCATGATAAACGGCTTCCTGAGTACTATAAAAATACGAAATACAGACGACATTTTTTATTATGATATTTAAACAAAGCATCTTGTTGATTACAACCAATAATTTGTTTTAAAACGCCTTGTAAATTTACCTGAGCAAACCTCCATGCGTCATGAAAAGCTTGATATTGGGATGCCCTAAAGGAAAATAAAGAAACATACATAGTTCATTTCCTTAATAGGTTGGTTAATTCACTTAATTATAGCACACCATAGTGAAAGAGTTGTACTATACCTAAAATATCTTGCTGGGGTAGCCATTTTTTAAGTAATACATTTGGGGGAATGGGGTCATCCATGGATTCTGTCTCCCACTTCCAAATCACGCGCTGTTTCAGACGGGAGAATACTCGAAGAAAAGTTTTTCGGTACTCCTCTGGCATGACCTTAGCGGGAACGATGGAGCCTAGACTGAAAAAGATGAAGCCATCGTCTCCTGAGCCGGTGAGGAAGTCGTCGATGTCCTGAAAAGGCAATTACAGCACGTTTTACTATAATGCAATAACATTTTGATAGAGAAAGAAGATTTAAATACAGGGTTTTAAAAAAATGTACAGTAATAACAACTTACTTTTGGCAACGGTTTGGCAGGTCGTGTGTGCATCCCACCAACTTCAACACAATCTGGGAGCAAGGGACGAGGGTAAGATAGTGTGAAATGTGAATTCATAAAAATCATGCTGGTATTAGCCTGAATCTCATGAGCTCCTGGTAAATCTTTCCCGTTTGGTAAATGTTCCTTATACAACTTTTCCCCGGGAATAATGAACATGCGCTCCGAAACGAGTTGCATCACGCTTCCTAACACGACATTTGTCAACCGCTGAAAAAAATTCATTTTGTGAGTAAGGTCTAAGAATGGATCTGCCACAAAGCTCGGCGGCAAACGGTTGCCTACATCGATGGATAAGAAGGAGGGGGCAGCAAATGTCGACACCATGATGCTGGGTGCTTGTAAAAGAGGAACAGCACCAAGCACACAATAGTTCATAAGAACATCTACAAGAACCAGGTCAAACTTTTCCTTTGTCACGAGATCTTGAAAGGTATCTGTCCGTATTATGTTAGTACACGCATGTTTTAAGGAATCAAAACTGCCATTAACTAAAGCTTGTAATTTTCCCATTCGTCTCATATCAAAGGGATTTGACATTTCACCAAAAATTTCTTCCACAGTAAGTATTTGCACTTGCTTTACTGTTGGAGGCATTTTTGGAGATTTTATGGGAGAAAGATTAACAACTTCATGTCCCCTTTCACCCAGTGCACGAATCAATGGTTCAAAGACATTCACATGACTTTTGCTGGCGACTGGCAATAAGAAAAGTATTCTCGCTCCGGATGTAACTTGTAGGAATACTAATAGTATTCCCACCGAAAGAAACGGCAATATCTTCATGTTTTTATTGTAATTTAACTGAATTGTATTTTCTAATAAAAATTTTTTCTCTTAACGTATCAATAAGATTGCTTCCTTGTCCGGAGCGAAAGTCTCGTGACTCTTGCTGCTTGATGAAACAGCGAATGTGCTG